>WEIU01005248.1:116487-150170 GCA_013389925.1 Aegithalos caudatus | reverse complement strand
AAAAAAGAGAGAGAGAGAGAGAAAACAAGCTCAGGTTTTGTCTGCTTTACCCGGAGACAGGGTGATAATTGGATACATTCAGCTGCCTATTTTGCAATAAGCAGCTTCACAGCAGTGGTTGGCTCCCCAAAGTGGGTCTCTGGCTCCTGGGCTGAGGTTTCCCAGGCAGCACCTTCCCTTTGCAGCAATGCAACACAGCACACAGAGCCTGGTCACGATTTTCCTTCAACATGCTGGTCATCCGTGGCTGCTTCTTAACTCCTGAAGCTCAAAGTGATGAGATTCTTTTATTTCTAGTAATTTTACAGAAGTTGCACCGTGGAAAGTCGCACACACCTGTGTGTGTTTCACTGGAAGTGTCCTGGAACAGCCACAAACATGGTTCTTTAAATTTCTGCTTTCCACCTTTTTTTGCAAAGCTCTTTCCCAAAGCATTTCTTTGCAGTAGTGCATTTTTTTGTGGGTTGTGTTGTTGTTTTTTTCCCTCGGGTGGGTTGTCTGAATTCTTTTCATTCCCAGTGGAGATCTGGGCATCCTAAGGAAGTGGGATAAGAGTCCCTGTCACGTGGGGTGGGCAGAGCAGACATGGTACCCATTGTTCTCCACATCCTCTGCAGCTACGAGAGGAGGAAATCAGCTTTATCTGAGGCAAAGAAAGACATCCATTAGGAAAATTATTGGGAAAAACTTCCTGGCAGCAGCAGAGCACTGCATGGGAACAGACACCGAGGCAAGGGCGGAAACAGCCACAGTTTTAAGGAACAGCCTTGCAGGAGATGCTGTCCATACACAGGGATGTTGTCACCCCGTGGGACACACCTGATCCTCTCCAAAGGGTGCCCCTGTCTCCCTACCCCATTGTGTCACTTTTCTGGGGTCCCTGATCCCCCCTCTGCTGACAGCACCGAGCTCCAGGGTCTCACCCTCTCACACTGAGCATCCCTTATGAGGTTGAGAAGATTCCACCCTTCCTGAAGGGCTGGGAGAAGGGCAGGAGTTTTTTACAAGGCACTGAGGTGGATGGGGGTGTGGGTGGGGGCTTCATCTCCTCTCCAGAGCAGCATTTGGCAGGGGGAGGTGCCTGGTGGTATCCACTGAAGCCCACTGGCACTGTGCAGGAATGTGCTCCTCTGGAGCCCACCCAAGCATCCCCTGCATGCAGGAGGTCCCTGCTAATGGGAAAGCCACCTGTTATTCCCTCAAAACCACAAAAAAATAAAATCCTGTTTTCTTCTTCTAGCTCTTGCTGAGAAACCAAAAACCCCAAAGAGCGGCAAGCTGCATTTTAACCATTTTAATCATTCCCCTGAACAATATTCAAGGGGAGAAAATAGAGCAGAGCCAGCCCAAGCAGCCACAGCCACCATGGCTTGGCACATGGCAGCAGCCAACACCAAGAGCAGAGTAAGTTACTGGCTCATAAATCTCATGTCTACTGGGTTTTGCTTATTTTTTGTTAGGGAGCAGAAAAAACAAGCAATGCACTCTGTTGGCACTTCTCAGATGTCTCCCTGTCCCTAATCTGGGATAAAAACTGTGGGGTGCTGAGCTGTAGCACACATCTGAGCGTGGAAATTGTGTGTTGGGATGGATACCTCCGGAGGTTCTGCCACACACCAGGGACACACATTTCCTGAAAAGCCAGGGGGAAAAAAAAAAGCCCTTCCCTTCCACCTGTGTCCTTGCTAATCACCTCAGTGGATGTCTCAGCCCATCAGGAGTGGTGGAGGGATCCCCTCCTTGTCCCAGCAGGTCCCCAGGCCTCGTGCTGGGCACCATTTGGATGCCCATGGAATGGCACAGAGCCCAGACTGGCAGACCAGCAGGCAGGAGGGTGCCACCAGGGCTCTGCCAACAAACTGCTCCTGGCATCCACTGCTTCCCAGCATCCCTGCCCTCCCCACAGCCTTTCTCTGCTCCAATATATCCCCCTCTCCAAACCCGTGGAGCTGCACTGACATCATTGCTATCACAAATGCAATGTTTAGGATCTCTGCCCTGAGTTAATCCCTGGTGCTCCCAGATATTCCCTGCTTTGCCTCTGCATCTCTCCATTTCCAGGCAATAAAATGACACTGCTCAATTCCAGCTGGAAAAAAAAAAAAACAAAAAAAAAAAAACAACCAAACAAAGAAACAACATTTCAGCCTCTGGGCTGAGGCTCCCTGGGGCCTGGCAGGGTTGGGGCAGCTCGTGTCAGGGAGAAGTCACGACCCACAGAGGAAGGAAGCTCCAGTAAAGAGGTGTATTTTTGTTACTGTGGCTGTGCTTTAAGTTTCTATAGCTACCAGAAGAGACTTGCAGGAAATGCTGATGCTCCCTTCTCCACTGCTTGGAGTGGAAAAGCAGGAAAAGGGGCCCATTGGAAATTGTTGTAGTTTCCCATATTTAAGCACCTCTCTTCCTCTTGTCTCCATATCCCCTTTCTGGGATGGAAGAGCACATTTGGTGATGCTTCACCAAGCTCAGCAATCAGATTGTAGGGCCAGATGCAGCACAGATTTCCTGCAGAGCTGAGTGATGGTGGCCAAGGATCCCGAAATCCACTGGGAAGCAGCGTGCCAGGCTGGGCAGGGGATGCTGCCAGAGGGGTTGGTGCCCAGCTCTTGGGTTTCCAAGTCCTGGGCATGGATGTTGCCTGCTGCTGAGCATCCCTCTGTGCCCTGCAAGCACCCTGTGGAAATTCAAACCTCACTCTGTTTTAGCTCCTTTTCCCTGATCCATCAATCCTTTGGGGTTTACATATAAAAGAACATGGCATGCAGTGGATTACCTTTAAAACACTTGTGCTTTCTGTTTTCAAGGGAGTCCAGCCCTCAGAAGAGAAGGAGAGGGCCAGAGGAGAGTCACAACCTCTCAAAATGCAGCACCCCTTGGAGCCCACGCTGAATCCCAAGGCCACCTTTGCATTCTGGTGCTGGCATCCACAGCTCACTGTTACAGGAATAAAATCCACCTTCCTCCTTCAAACAACGAGCCTTTCTTCCATGTGTTTCCAGGAATATTGTGCACTGTGTTCCACATGGTGCCTAAATTGCTCTGGTGTTCACGGGGGGGCTCACACACAAGATGACAAACGGGGTATAAAATCATTTCCTCAAAGGGGTTGAGGTATTCGAGTCCTACCAGTAACAAATCCCACTTTGTTTGGGAATGGATGTGTTTCTGGAGGCATCATCCAGATCCCAGGGGCTTCTCCTCCTTCTGCCAAGCGTTGGGACACAACAGCAATGTGTTCACAGCCCGGAAAGTTCATTTTCTCTAACAATTTGTGTGTCTTTGCACAGTGCACACAAACACACACAGACACAGACGTGCATGTAAATATTCCATCTGTACTTGTGAATCAGTGAAATGTGAGGCTGGGGAGGTCAGGGGTTGGGTTCATACAAACATCCTGAAGTTCAGCTGTTTCCCCAAAGCTTGTCTGAACTGTGTGTGACCTCCTCCAGTCTGGAAATGCGAGGCAGCCGGTGTTCCTCGTGAGGTTACCAGCACATCATGAATCTGGAAAAGTCTGCAGCACCACCAGCAAAATAAACCACTTTCCTTGGGGTATTCATTTGATGCTTGGCTTCAGCTGCTGAGCAGCTCCAGAAGGGCTCTGGGTCATAGACAAATGCCAGACAGTGTTTGGATGGCTTCCAACGATGTGGGCATGGATTTCAGGTGTTCCTCTGCCTGTTCCTGCTGCAGCCCTTGAGACCCAAGACACAGAAAGTGGTCAAAGTTTCCTAACCAAACAACAGCTGCCTCTTTATCCTCATCATAAACTCTGCCTCCTGCCCACAGCAGGGAGATGACTCGGGGGCTGAGCCTGGACAGAGGGTTTTGCAGATATTCATTCACAAGTGGGAAGGAACCCCAGGATCCTGGGGGATATTTTGCTGCCAGCTCACTGACATTACAAGGCATTTCACAACGTTAAAATCACTGTTCTTTAGCATAACTCACAAACAAAACAAAGCCACCTCAGGTCGGTGTTTTAGTTGTAAGTTGTTTAACAGCAAACCATACTTCTGCCCTTCTTTCTAACACAGATCTTGCTACATTTTGATGTTGTGTGAAATGCCAGGAGATTAACAGCCCCTCTCTCTTGGGGTCTGCAAAACCTCCTTTTACCACCGAAACTAATTATGTTGTTAACCACTAATACCCACGAAGGAGAGCTAATGAGTCTCCAGCCAGTGAGTGTTTTATCTCCCCTGCACAGGGAGCTGCAGCCACACAACACCCAGCACAAAACTCCCCTGGCAGGCAGACTGCCTGGCTGAAGGGACAGCCATGGAGGAGGTGACACAACTGCTCCCCAACACCTCTTGTGCCTCCATCACCTACAGTCCTCAGGGAAAACAGCAGTGGAGATGTAAATGAAATTATGCCCCCCTTGCTTTACACCCCCAGGACACTGTCAGCCTTAATGAGTTAATATTGTTAAATCCTCCTGTGCTCATCAGCTGGGAAACAGGGTAGGAAAGGTGCTTTCCAAAGGAGGCCCTCTCAGGACAGCATTTGTGTATTCCCATCTCCTCCAGCCATCTGCTGCCTTTCCAGGTCCCCCCAGGAGACCTTTCCTGTGGCTGATGCTGGGTTTATTGCTATTGTCATCATCAGTTCTCGGTGTTAATATCACAGAAGCAGCTTGGGGCACTAATCATGGTCCCTTCCTGTCTCAACAGGGCTGGAGCCATCAAACAAGGGAACTAAGAGGGGATGAATTTGAATGGGCTCCTCTGTGAGGCTGAGATCGTGGATATCCAGGGAAAACTTCCATGATTTTGTTTGCCCTTGAACCTCCAGTAGGAGAGATCTCTGGTGGTGCAGAAAGACTCCTAAATGGGCTGAAACATAACCAAACAATCTTGTTCATCAATTTCTCCACAGGGCTGACAATGCTTTCCATTGTCCTTAGGATACCACAGGAATTAAATTATCATTGCACAGTGGAGCTCAGAGGTGAGAGGGGACCACAGGAACTGGTAATATCACAAATTTACCTTAGACCTTCCACCTGGAGCAGCCAGTTCCAATTCTTGCTTTTCCCCACATCACAAAGGTTGGACTCAATGATCTTGGAGGTCCTTCCCAACCATAATGATTCCCTGGGTCTGTGACCAGCACTCCTGGGAGCACACTGAGAGCTGGGGTGCATCTCCAAGAGCCCAGCCTGAATCCTTGGGGTGTTGGACACCTTAAACTCTGCAACCCACTTTGTGTTCACTGCAGGCATTAATACTTTTTGGGAGTCATGCCATGGATAATATTCAGTAACTCCAGTAGAAACAAATCTTCCTTGACCTCAACAAAGTTCCTGGGAGCAGAAAGAGACACTCTGGTTGCTGGCTCCTGGGTGGGCAAACCCCAGGATAGGACAAGACTGGGATACCCAAACATGCCTGGGAGCTTTCCAGCTCTTTTTCCATCCTCAAACAGCTAAATCTGCACTCATACCTACACTTTATCACCTCTCACCTGTTCACACAGCAGGTGATTTCCCTGCATGTCACCAAGTTTTGACCCACATGTTCTGGTTGTTAATTATGCTCAGGGAAAGCGGCAGCATCGCTGTCCCAAATCAGCCTCCACATTTCCCTGCCTTCCTTCCTGATTCACAGAGCTCCTCCAGGCCCCTCATGACCAACTTTCTCTGATGTGCAGCCTTTCCCAGCTCCCCCAGTTTTGAGCCTAAGAACATTTTTATATCTCATGCTTTGATGGATCATTCAAAGGCTTCAATCACCGTGTCTCGGGTTTTGTAGCCTTTCCTGAGTGCCGCTGTTTACATCGGGGACTTGCAATTGCACAACAGTTCCTTCATGAAAACCTCACTTCCTCACACTTGGGTTGAACTTGTGGCTTGAAATTGTCTCTTTACCAGTGTTTGTAAACATTTTCTGTGTCTGCTATGGCCAGGCAGCAGCTCTCTGCTTCCAGGGAAGAAATTGCTGCTAAAAAAACATTCCCTGCGCAGTTATGATGACTTCTGAAGGCAGAGAATAAAGTATAAGCTGCCACAGAGGTAGAAAAAAGGAGGTCAAAAAGCTTCAGAGACTCATGCAAGCCTTGGAAACTTCTGGAAGTAGAGCTGGGAGTGGGGAAAACTAGCAAGGGGAAAGTTGTTTTCCCCTATTTTTGCCTTCTCTTTGCTCCCTGTGGAACTATGAGGGGTTTGTGCCCAGATAAGGAAACTGGACCTATCACAGACCAAACCAGGGGTCAGAGGACAGGGCATGAAAAGCCCCAGGGGGCTGGAACCCAAAGGTGAACTCGAGTTACACATTTGGGAGATACTCTTTTACAAGGCAAATTCAACATATTTGGGAATTCAGGAATAAGCAGCAGTACCAGGGGAGACCAACCCACCACAAATACATCATTGGGGTTTCACAGCAGAGAACTTGATTTGTGTCATCTGACCCTGCAAAGGTCTCTTGGGGCTCCTCAGCCTCCAAGCTGCTCTACCTCATCCCGGGCAGCTGTCCTGCAGGAGGTAGGTGACATCTGGAATGTTGTGCACTCTGATCTGGAATCTCTGGAGTCTCTTCTTTCCACAGGGTGGGTGGAGCCCAAGGGACTCCCCCTCACTGAGAGCTCAACATCTGGTGGAATCACCATCCCTGGAAGTTTTCAAAAAGGTTGTGAGTGTGACACTTGGGAGGATGGTTCAGTGGTGAACCCATTGCAGCCTTTCCTCTTCTCATTCCTCTTTTTTTTCTTTCCTGAATCACGGAGCTGACTTCTGGCCCCTGGGCTGGGTTTCTGCCTGGTCTCAGCAAGTTCTGACTCCTCTCTAATGACTTCCAGCAGGTTCATCCCAGATCCAGCAGCTCGCTTGCAAGACTCTGCATTTCTCAGATTGCTGCCCTAAATGCACAAATCAGCTGTTACAGTGAGCATTGGGTGGCCACACACCTCCTCTGACCCCAACCAGAGAGCATCAAATTCCCTGGATCTGGATAAATCATGGGGGTTTTGTTGTGGGGTTTTTTCCCCACCAGGATTTATTTCACCATGCAAACCCCACCCTGGGGTCAGCAGGGACCTGAGTGCCACCCTGGGAGAGCCCCTTTGCAGCTGAATGAAGCCTCTGTGGCAGTCACAGTGCCACCTCTGTGTGACACACTCCAGGCTCCCTTTTGTGCTGGCTCCCCTGGCCCAGGGTGGCACAGCCACCATCTGATCCCCCTCTGGATGCTCAGATCCCTGGGAGCTGATGTGCAAGCATCAGGAGTTGGGAGGAGAGTCATGATTGATCCCTGCAAAGCCTGGGAGCCAGGGAAGTCATGGACACTGAAACCTCATATTTGAGAAGTAACTCAGATCTTTGTCACTGGTCCTGCCTGTTCTTCTCCCAGATTAACACTCTGGGACTTGTGGCTGAGGTGGTTCTGCCTGTTAAACACACCCTTTCTATGCCTTTTTCCCAGGCTTTTCTCCAACAATAATCTGGTTTTCATGGATGTAGCCCAGGGTATCCCCAGTTCTGGGGCAGGCACAGAGCCCCAGGGAGCAGCACAGCACAGGGTGCAATGGGCAGTGAGGTGCTGGGTGTTTGGTCACCACCATCCTCTGGGGCTGATTTTCTGAGTCTGTGGAGTTTTCAGCCTGTAGCAGCTGATTTCTTTTTCCCTTGAGAGAATCCATTCCTCTCAAGGACAGTGAATGTAAATAAATTTTTTATCTCTTCATAACAGAGCTGGGTTCTCATACAACCCTCTCACAGGTGTTGTTTCTATTATTTAACCAATAAAGAGTTGTCTTTACTGACCAATTATACAGTTCCTTAGCACAGCATGTTATAGAGGGGCTGTGCAAAATTGTAAAAAAAGCCTTCTGATGTTTCATCTACCTTGGAGTCAAGCTCTTCATTTTGTGTCCAACAGTGAACACCACCCCAAATATCTCTGTCCCCTCTGGGAAGCAAACCTGGAGCCAGAGAGGAAAACATTATGGGTGGGCAGACCCATGGAGTCCCTGGACTGCCAGACACAGCTGAGCACCTCCTGATGACAAGGAAATCAAGCCCAGCACTGCAAGGGATGCATTCCCTTGGTTTTGGCTGTTGACATTTTTAAACCAATTGGTTTGTCAATTCTGGATAAACAAAATGGGGAAAAGGCAATTACTGAGGAGAGCAGCAGCAGTGATTGCTATTAGTGTTATTGCCCTCTTCCCTCTGAGCCTTATTAGGTGCTTATATGAGAGACAGACTTCTGTGAAATGTCAGTGAGCATCAGATACTTCAAAATCCAGCCCTGAGGAGCTTCAAAAGTCTTGTTGATTACTTTAGACATTGTATGAACATGGGAAACCACAGCAAGCCTGCCCTCAGGTGAATCCCAGCCACATCCATCAGCAAGAATCAGGGAGCAGAGCAGGGAGGGCAGAGGGGAGCTGGGATTTGTGGACTTCTTCCCCTGGACAGCAATCTTTGGTGCCAGGGGACAAATCCTGCCACTCACTTTCCATGGAGTCATGGAAAGGCTTGGGTTGGAAGGGGCATTAAAGCACACCTAGTCCCACTCCATGCCAAAGGACACCTTCCACCATCCCAGGTTGCTCCAAGCCCTGTCCAGCCTGGCCTTGGACACTTCCAGGGATCCAGGGGCAGCCACAGCTTCTCTGGGCACCCTGTGCCAGGGCCTCCCCACCCTCACAGTTAAGAATTTATTCCTGATATCTACTCAGTTACCCATTTCAAGTAGGGAAAAAGGACTTCCCGTGCATCCTCACCCACATCCAGAGCTCTCCACCAGCCTTATCAGAGATGGGTAAAGAAATTACCTTATTTGAAAGGGAAGACAGATTTCCCCCACTTCCCTACAAATGCCAAATGGCTGCAGCTCTAAGGGCAGCCCCTGAAACTGTGGAGCTGAGCTGGGGCTTTCCCAGCCTTGGGTCACTTGACAGCAGGTGGGAATGGCTGGATCTGGGGTTTCTTTGCATTTTAGGTGTGTGGAGGAACATTCAGGGAGACAGTGCCAGCCCAGGAGAGCCTTTGGTTCAAACAGAGGAAGAGCAGGGTGAGGAGCTGGGAGGGAGCTGGGCTTGTTCCCAGTGACCCCACAGCTCTGCTCAGGCTTGGAGAAGCAGTGTCAGACATCCTGGTTCCCAGTCCAGGGACCTGTTTATGGTTAATGCATCTTTTGAACTCTCCCTCCTTGGAGGTGACATGTCCATGGGGAGTTGTGTATTTCTCCCCTCAGCAGGACATCACTGGGTTGAGTTTTGCAGGCACAGTGGGATTGCTGCCTCCTGGAGAGTTATGTTTACTCTGCCTCTCCTTGCTGTTTTCCTTAACCTAAAATAAGATGAACCAGACTAAAAAAAAAAAAAAAAAAAAAAAAAAAAAAAGAGTATGTTTTGCTCCCAATGTCTGGATAAACATATCACTTCCCAACCCTTAAATAGAGTTAATGGGATGAGCTGTGGGGAGCTCATTGAAATGCAGCAGCCTCAGAGGCTGGAGAGAGTTTTAGAGGTGATGGGGTCCTCTTTTCTTTCTTTTTCTGCCCATTTTCCTTCTTTTTCTGCTTGGCCATGCCCCACACTTTGGTAAGGTTTGGGAGATCAGCCCCCATCTGCCTGGCCCTGGCTCTCCTGCAGTGCTCCTCATTAGGAGTGTGGCTGTAATTAGCACAGCCCAGACCTGCTCAGAGCTCCTCCTCAGGGGCAGCTGCTGGCCCGAACCATCTATTTTTTGCCACCACAAAACAGCATTCATGTGCCAACTTGTCATTTGCTCTGCCCCCAACAGGGCTCTGTCCTCCTCCTCCTCCTCTCTGTGAGGTCTGGGAAGGTTGGGCTTGCCTCAGAGGAGAAGCAATGATCTGTTTCAGCCTTTTGACAGTGGAGGAGTTAGGTTTTTTTTTGCTTGGATGAGCTTTTTGTCTACCTCAGACCACCTCTGCCAGGATTAAATGAAATGTTTAAATGTTATCAAGTACAGATAGGGCTGAAATTACATCCTCCAGCAGCTGCAGACAGGGCTGGCTGATTAGCCTTTCACATTTTGTGTTCATTTAAGAATCAAAGATAGTGGGAGCAAGGTTGATATCCCTCACAGGCTCTTTCAGAAACATCCAGAGGATGAGCTCGGAGGAGATGAGCATCCAGCAGCTCTCAAAGGTGCTCCAGGCAGGGAAGGCCACATGGCCCATCTCAGTATCCCAAGAAAAGGGACCTGCACCCTGCCCTGCACCTTGGATCCTCCTGTGCATCGCCAGCCCTTTTCCCTGGTTTGGGGGAATGTTAGCAAAGCAAATTTTACTTGAACAGGAGAATATTCCTTTATTCTCTCACCTCCAAAAATGATCACAGAATCATTTATGTTGGAAAACACCTTTAAGGTCATTGGGTCTGATCACTGCCACAGGGTTGCCAAGGCTGCCACTGACCCAATGTCCCCAGGTGCCACATCCACACGGCTTTCAAATCCCTCCAGGGATGGGGACTCCACCCCTGCCCTGGGCAGCTGTACCAATGCCTGCCCACCCTTTCTGTGAAGAATTCTTTCCTAATATCCAACCTAAACCTCCCCTGCTGCAACTTGAGGCCGTTTCCTCTCATCCTGTCACTTGTTCCCTGGGAAATGGGTCCATCTCCTCCACTGTGATGGCTAAAGCTCTTGTCCCACATACCCAAAACCCTCATTTTCAACCACATGATCAGAGCTCAAAGTTACCAGTGCTCAGCAGCCAGACCAGCCCACTACTCCATTTCCTTTACAATCTTGCTTTTGCCATCAAAGATTCCCATTAAGGAGTCACAGATCCAGCTCCACAAGTGACAGAGGGGCAGATCAAGAGGAAACTCCTCTGTGTTCAGCCATTAAATCAGCTCTGCAATGTCTCTCTGCTCTTTCTCCATGGCTTTATTTTGGTTGCCTCCATACATTATTTCAGACTAATCCCCTTTAAATCTGGCCTTCTGTAAATAACCTTGCCTCTGGACAAAGAGCCCATCATCCTCTGCCCTGGTGAGCCTGGCTTGCCCCCTTGGGAGGTCGTGGCAGCCGGAGAGGAGCTCTGGCTGCTGTTCCACCTCCAGGCTTCTCACTGACCCCCAGCCAACCTCCTGGAGGTGCTGCAGCAGGGAAAAGCACGTCCAGCCCTTTGAGACTCCCAGATGTCACCAGAGGCTGCCAGCCCGAGACATCTCTGCTGACAGCTCAGAGATGTTCCTGCTGCTGATGGGAAGTGACCCAGGGAGCGAGGGAAGCTGCTTGGCAAGGGAAGCAGCTCAGCAGAATCACCGTGAGTCAGCACCAGAATGGGAAGTGACAGGCAGGGAGAGGGATGGAGGAGACATGGGCAGCTGATCCTGAAGCACCTCTGGAGCAGGGAATGGCTGCAGGGATGCAGGAGCTGCTCATGGAGCTGCTGCCCTGTAGCACTGGGGACCCACCAGCCGTGTTCTACCTTGAGGAGATTTTCTCTACAGAGAGGGGAGGATTTTTTTTCTCCCACCCAATGATAAAAAACAAGACTGTTGTGGGGGAAAAAATGGGGCATGGGTTAAGCAGCCTACCACAGTGCTGCTGATCTACCATTTATTTACCACTGGGATTTAAATAACCTGCTCAGGGCTGGATGTGAAATGTGACTGAGTCAGACAGACACAGCTCAGCGGGTGAAAGCCTGAGAAGAACCAAGCATCATTTCCTTCAGCTCCAGGGTAAAAGTTATTTAAGGACAAGGACTTATCCAAGGAGAGCCCCACAGTGATCTCCAAACTGTCCTCACAGCCAGCTGGCTGGAAAATAAACCATCTCATGCACTGCTGAGGATTAGGAGCCTTTGGTTCCTGGTCCACTCTAATTTTCAAGGCAGAAACCCCAGAGTTTTCTACCCCATCCCCTCCCTCCCATACTCATCTCTGCTGGTGGAGCTGAGAAAATCAAAAAATGTGTGAAATTCAAAGCCCTCACAGCATCTATTGCAAAAACATCTGCAGCACAACATCTGCCACATCTGCACTATGTGCTAAACCAGATATCTGAGCTGTTCCTTGCACGTTTTCACACCACAGAACTATTCAGAGGCTCAGAAATTGGTGTCCAGCCATGCTGGACAGGGCTGGCCCCTGGACTGAAGACCTTGCTGCGGGGAGGATAAAAGGACTGTAACCTCCTTTTCCCAGAGGGAAACCAGAGGGGCCAGAAAAAAAAAATAGGTGACCTCAGCCACTTTATAGCAGAGCCCTCATCATTTGGTAAAGTTTCATGGTGTTGTCTTGAAATAAAACGGTCTTTTATTAGAGATTTTCTTAGTGCAGCAGCAGGCTGAAAGTCTTGTCATTGCACATTTTAAAAGCCAGGCTGTAAAAGCAAAATGATACATCCCTGATCATTAATGCATCTCCAGAAAGGGCTCTCACTCCTTTGCTTTGCCTTTCACAGCCTGGATGAAAAAAGGCTTATGTGAGCAAATCTAAAATTAATCACCTGAATGTCTTACAGATTCCCAGGTAACAAGGGCAGCTGTGAATCATTGTCTTTGCAGGATGCAGAGACATCAAAGATCATTTCCTCTCTCCTGCTGCCCTTTCCCTGGATTTGTTGCTCCAAGACAAGAGCAAACCTCTAATGCTTACATGCAGGTCTTGGAGGCAGAAACGGGGCATCCTCACATGGATGGGCAGAAATTTGCAAATAAATAAAATTCTGCCTGTGAAGCAGGTTGTGGATGTCAGGTCCTTTCCCATGGCTCTTCCCCATCCCCATTCCTCTTCCCTCCTGGATTGTCAGGAAGAAATGATCCTTCCTGAGCAGCCAGGATGCTCCAGGAATGCTCCCAGAGCCAGTGGGACAAACAGGAGCCAACAGCTTAGATTGCCACCAGCAATACCAGAATCATTTCTGCAAGTGAGATGCTTAGACAAGCTAAGCCTTGGGTTTAAGCCAACAATTTCACCTGTGGAAAAGAAATATCCCTGGTAGAAAACATTTTTGGTGAGAGACATATGTCTAAGATCTATCTGGTAAAGACTAACAGTCTGCAAACTCTTCTCCTTTGGGAATGAGAGAGGGATAAAAGGATATTTAAAGTGTGAGCATCAGCATTGGGGCAGGCTTGATCCATATCCATTGGAGTCCAGAGGATTTTCCATTGACTCCAGGCAGAACCCAGCCCAGCCACTGGGAATCCTTACTGGACTAAGGAGCAATCTCCAGGCTAACAGCAGAGCCTTTCCAAGCAGAGATTAATCTGTAAGAAGAACTGGGAGCTACAGCTGTACTGCAGGGCCCTGACCCAGCAGGGCAGCTTTGGTTTGTTCAATATTTATCTGAGCAATGGCTGCATTTCACCCAGATCCTGACAGGAAAACCAGTGGAGAACCTAATCTCCAGCCTGGCAAAAGGCTGCCCACCTGCACAAAGAGCCTGGGGTTCAGGCTGGAATTCACAATATCCTGCTAGCCAGGGTGCCAGGCATCCAGCTTTTATCAAAGAAAGGGAAGAGATCCTTTTACCAGTGTCTTTGGTTAGAACACCCTTTCTGGAGGTTTGTTTCCCATTTTCTTCAGTCTCCTCCTCCTGGTGCTGTGTTTTCCACCCTTCTGGCTTTCCCAGAGATGTGAGTCTGTGGAGATCTCCCAGATCCATTGTTCCCACTCTCTCCCCTTGTCTTAGGCTGCAATGCAAGATGTAACCAGCAGTGTGTTCTATTATCAGCTGTTAAACCAGGCAGGGCAGTGTTCTTTATCTCTTCCACAACCCATCCTCCCTCCAGGGGATATCTGCTGTTCATGGGCCAGCCAGGCTCATTGCAGGACTGATTAAAAATTCCATCATCCCATTGTGAGATGCTCCACCCAGTGGGAAGAGCCCAGCATTCCCACCTGGATAAAACCTGAGATTCAGAACACCCCGACAGCCTGTTTGCACTGGATTCCCAGAGGAGGACTGAACCTATCTCACCACCACTGGACCTTCAGAGGAAACCAACACCCTTCTACAGGATTATCTCTGCTAGAACCACATCTGTCTCTCCAGGAGGATTTAATTGGACTGCTACCAACACCCTGACCAACAGGATATCAGGTTGTATTCTGACTCTGTCAGTGATTTTTGTTTGGTTGGGGTTTTTTTTGTACTACTACGTTTTTGTTTTAATTTTCCTAGTCAAGAACTGTTATTCCTATTCCCTTATCTTTGCCTCAGAGCCCCTTAATTTCAAAATTATAATAACTCTGAGGGAGGGGGTTTACATTCTCCATTCCAAGGGAGGCTCCTGCCTTCCTTAGCAGACACTTCTCTTTCCAAACCAAGACACCCCTGTAACTGGAAGTTCTTCTTTTGCAGCCCAGTCAAAGGAACCTTTCCAGGATAAGGAGAACACCTCACCACACCTGGAGCTTCTTCCACCCATCCTGGAGGCACTGCAGAGTGTACAACCCGCTCTGCAAACTTTTCCTTACCTTTCTTGTTTCCTTACCACAAAACAGGCAAATCAGTGTTGCTCTGACTTCTCATGGCAGAAGTCTCTCAAAAGTCCAGGCTGAGAAAAATATCAATCAAATTTGAGCCCAAAAAATGAAGAGGCTGAGGGAGCTATAAGCCTAAGGGGAATATTTCTCCACAGTCAGTGATGTTCATTATCCCACACTCAGCATAGTGTGCTTGGGGCACAGGGGGTTGGTGCACAACAGCAGTGCAGGAAGGCAGGAATAAAGATAAACCAAGTGGATGGAGAGAAAAAAAATCTGATTTCAACAAAATTAGGCTCTCCTGCCACCAAGTCCCTTTTCTATGTGAAGTCTGGGGGCTCCCTAACCCATCCCAAGGAGACTTTCTATGGGCAGCAAGGAGACAGGGTGGGACCAGCCTAGCCTGGGACAACCTGCAGCCTCCCCAGCCCAGGGACCACTCAGTCCCTCTGCAAAGATATCTCTGCTCTCCATTCACCAGCCTCTGGGAGTAGTTTTAAACCAAAATCCAGGGTTCCCTTGCACACAGGGTGCTGCACACGATGTGGGTTCAGGGTCAGCACAGGTGGTCATCCCTTTGTGTTTGGTGTTTTGCAGAGCTGAACAAAGATGAACTTTCAATCAGTGCCTCCAACATCTTCCTCAGAGGCTCCTTGAAGTCCCTGGCTGGTGCTGCACAGCCTTGCCAGCTCCACAGGAGATGTTTGCCAGGAGAAGTGCTGAGTTTGTTTTGTCTGAACTGGTAAGTCTGGGAAATCAGCTTAAAGAATTCCAGTTTGGAGACACATTTCTCATAAACTCCTGAAGTCCCTTTCCTTCCAGCCTAAGCCAGTCCAGCACATTTGTTTCTAGGCTGAGATCCAGCAGAGAGCTTTCTTTTGAGTGCCAGCAGCAAATTTTTATGACCACAAAATAAACCTTTAAATACGATCTGTTTAGATAAGCAGTGAGAATGCACTCAGTGATTTGAATCCAGAGGTGTGAACAGTTCTGCTCAAAGGACATGCAAAAATAATGGCACTGGGGCTGTGCTGCCACTTCCAGGAGGAAACAGGTCATGCTTATGCTGGTTTGAATTGTGACTCTGCAAAACCTGCACAGGAGCAAGAAGAGGTGCATCATGAGCAGCCCTGAGGCAATGATGAGATCCCAGGGAGGTCAGACCCCAAAGACCTGCCCCAAACCTGCCTCTCAAGAGCTCCTTTCACAGCTCCCTAGCAGCACAAATGGTTTTATCCTGGCTGCCTCCTGCCAAACAGGAAGAGAACTCTTCCCCCACATATCCATGGTTAAGTAGCTCTACGTGTCCTGGTGCTTTTTTTTCCAGGCATTGTGCTGAAGGGGTTCCCATGATGAAATGTTCAACTTATTCCAATGCTTGACCTGCTCAGCACCACTGCTGATATCATTACCCCTGAGCTACCCAGTTTGGACAAGATCATTCCCTGTGTAAAGAATATTTATCTGAAAGCAGAGCTGAGGAGCAAAGATTATTTCTACAACTCCTGGAAAGGAGGCTGTAAGCAGGTAGGGTTCAATCCCTTTTCCCAGGTAAAAAGTGATGCCTCAGATTGGGCCAGGAGAGGTTTTGATTAGATATTAGGAAAAATTTCTTCCCTGAAATGTTTGCCTGGCATCAGAACAGACTGCTCAGGGCAGTGATGGAGTCATCATCCCTGGAAGTGTTCAAAAAAGATGTGGATGTGGCTGCTGTGGGCACAATTTGGTGGTGAACTCTGCAGTGCTGGGTCAGTGCTGTGTGGGTTGTCACTCCTGATGCAGAACTCCACAAATACCAAAGGTTGTAGCTGAATATTAGAAATGCTCAAAACCCTCCCAGATAAGTCCTGGTGGAAATGGAAAATGTTGGCATCACGTAGCCCTAAACGGAGCAGTTCGTGGAGAGGAGGATTCTGCTGCTGTTTGCACAGCCAGGATATTCCCAGGCTCCTGGTTTCCCATCCATGACGAGCTCAGCCACCCTGGCAGCACCCCGTGATGGTTCCCATCATCCTGAGGAGAAACCACCCTGCCCAGACAGACAGATGATGACAGACAATTCAGCTCAGGGCTGAAATGCAGCTGTGGCACAGCGCCAAGCCCGAGCCATCATCAATTTGGAAACCCCAGGGAGCTGGGGATGTTTGAACTCCTGTCCTCAATCCCACCCTGTTCTCTCCTGGGGATTGAGGGAAACCACTTAAATGTTTGAAGCAGCCCATGGTCAGGCTCCAGAGCAGCTGAGCAAACCAGTGAGCAGCTAAATCAGAGTCCAGTGCATTGGTGAGAGAGGGGCAGTGGTCAGCTGTGCATTAGCAGTGCTTTCCCAGGGAAGCCATCAGGGACAAGGATGAGCTCCTCCAGGAACCATCACAAAGCTCCCTGTGGTGTGCAGAGGGCACCTGGAAAGGCACAACAATCCCTCTTCAAATTAACAGAGACACAGCAGCACGGGCAGCTGCTGCTGGTGCTCCCAGGGGATGGGATAAGGCAGCAGGTGCTGGACACCTGGCTCCAGGGGAACAAAACCTGGGCTCCACAGCTTTCCCTGAACACTGACATCACCAGAGGTGTTGTGGGGACAGGACCCAGTGCTGCCCACCCTCCAGCTGAAGTGTAAGTCTCATCAAGGTTGATATTTTAATTAAAGCCCCAGGTTCTGAAGTTGACGTGGTGATGGAGGTGGCTCCTCTCTTTATGTTTTGATGCCTCCACTGAAGCTGGAGACAGATCCTGAAATATTTTAGCAAACCCATATTTTGCACACATGCCCAAGGGTGAGCTGGAAGCCACCCTAGTGAGTTGTATTCAATCACCCAGAACCCATGGATGGCTCAAGATACATCAAATGTCCTGCTCTGGCACTGAGACCCTGTCTGGTTTCCTTTGTGTTAAACTTTGCTGTGAATTTTTCAGGAGAAAGAACCCAGGTCTGGGACTCCTCTCTATTTTTATCATGTTCCATCACTCCCAGCAAGAACCAGACAAACAACCCCAAGAAATGGCTTGGAAAGTCTGGAGGACAAAAATAAATGCCCAGACTGTGGTTAGAGGGGCTGAGCTTGGCTGAGCCAGCTTGGGCTGGAAAACAAGCAAGTTGCTTTCCTTTAAAATAACACTGGTGCCCAGAGAAGCAGAAATCCCATCTCAGGGGGTCAGGAGAGCATGGATCTGTGAGGTAGGAGAGAAGGACAGCCCTGGCCTCAGCATACCCAGAGAAGTGCAGTCCCTGTGCTGCATTAAACAGCTCCTTTCCCTCCCTGTCTGCCTCCTCTCAGCCAAGCCTACATTGGGATGCACCAAAAATATCCTTGGAAATCCTGTTTTGGCCCAACTTCAGCCACCATGGGCAGGGATGGGGAACAGATGTGGGACACAGTGGCTTTGCAGTGACATAACCCAGAGAAGATGTGGGTTTAGTCTCCTGCTTCACCTCACAGAGCTTCTGTGCAACCCTGGGCAGGTGAGTGGGACACATCATCCTTTGGAGCATCTCTTCCTCACATCATCTCTTTATTCACCTTATGGCACCAGTTGCTGGAAATTGTCAGGTTGAAATAAATAAAATGGATACTCTGGTCTGATGAGACCCCACCTGCAGTGCTGCATCCAGCTCTGAGGCCTCCAGGACCAGAAGGACATGGAGCTGCTGGAGCAATTTCAGAAGAGGCCACAGAGATGTGCTGAGACTGGATTTCCTCTGCTCTGGAGCCAGGCTGGGAAAGCTGGGGTTGTTCACCTGGAGATGGCTCCAGGGAAGCCTTAGAGATCCTTCCAGGGCTTAAGGGGCTCCAAGAGAGCTGGGGAGGGACTTGAGACAAGGGATGGAGGGACAGGACACAGGGAATGGCTTCCCTCTGCCGGATACTGGGATATTGGGAAGGAATTCTTGGCTGTGAGGGTGGGGAGGCCCCGGCACAGAGAAGCTGTGGCTGCCCCTGGATCACTGGAAGTCAGGTTGGATGGGGCTTGGAGAAACCTGGGATAGAGGAAGGTGTCCCTGCCCATGGCAGGGGATTGGAACTGGATGATTTTTAACGTCCCTTACAATACAAACCATTTGATAATTCTATAAAAGAGACAAGAAAATAAAGCTTGTGATTTCTCCAGACCTGATGGAAGAAAAGGATCACCCCACCAATGCCCTACAAGCCAATACACTGAATTAATCTGGGCTCTGGGAAGGAGCAACACTGTCAGGGCATCAGGACCTTTCTGGGAAGGGAATTCCTGTAAATTCCTTGATCCTGTCAGGGTGAGAAACCCAGGTGTGTGGGTGAGGTATAACCCAGGAGCAGGTTTTCTGGAAACTGAGATCAAAAACAGAGGAGAGAAGAAGCACCAACATCCTTTTAGCAAGGAAAAAAGCTTTCTGAATTAGTAGGGACCAAATTCCCTGCCAGCTCCTCTGCTGAACACAAGTTTGATCTAGAGCAAACAGGAGACTGTGTTGAGCAGAGATGGGGATGGATCTACCAGGTTTCTACCTCCCCCTAAATCCTATCTGATGCAGAACTCTGGATTTAGTGGAGGATCCAGGAGGCTCTGGGTGCAGGGCCCAGCTCTGGCTGGCCTTGCTGGCAGAGTAAAACCCTCCTACTCTTTACCTGCTGTAAATAAAGACACAGCCTACCTCCAGTCTTCCGTGTTCCTGGCAACTCTTCGGGAATTCCTGCAATCCTCGGGAGTGAGAATAATGCGATTGCCTCCTAATGTGAGATTTCCTCTGCTGGGTAAAGTACACCTAAGGGCTGCTGATGTAATTCTCTCATACTAAGCTGATTAAATGCTGCAGAGTTAGAGCCTTTTATAATTTTATTACATTAGATTCCAGAGATGAAATGAATAGAAATGACCAGACAGCAAAGATCTGTGCCCGCAGATTTTAGAGACTCCAAATTACATTCCAACAATCCAGCGAGGTGTCTGCAAGAGCAAATCTAATAACAGAGTGTCCATCTGTTCCTCAGTATGGATAAACTTGGGTTATCAGGGTTGTACAATATTAAAAGGACAATTACAAGCAGAGAACACGTAAAGGTCTTGATATCCTAAGGATTCACGCTGTCCCTTTGAGGAAGAGCAGCAGCCATTAGCACTGCTTAGCAACTCTGGCTGCAGGGTGTTATTAGCACCACTAATGAATGACTTGGAGGGGACAGAAAGGTTTCTTGGGCTGGAAAAAGGACGTGAGAAATCCATTATCTGTACCCTAAAGTGTCTGAGCTGGACCACATCTCTGTATGGAACCTCATAAAGGTTTGGCTGAATTGGAAGAGAAATCAGGATTGAAGAAGCCTGGATAACTTTAAAAATCCAGGCAGAAACAGCAAAATGCTTCAGGGTGCAAAAAAATATCCCTCTGTCATTGACTTTGGGTCAATTGGCTCATTTCAGCCAAACCCTTAATTTCACTCTGGCTTAGACAAGTCAGCTGGGACAGAGA
Source organism: Aegithalos caudatus (assembly GCA_013389925.1). Lineage (NCBI taxonomy): Eukaryota > Metazoa > Chordata > Aves > Passeriformes > Aegithalidae > Aegithalos > Aegithalos caudatus. The sequence goes on along the minus strand of WEIU01005248.1, from coordinate 130,294 downwards.
TCACCATGAGGCATCTGCTGAGCTCCCTCCCATTTTCCTTCTCAAGGAAAAGCTGGATTTATGGATGGCTTCCAAGCAGGGCTTTGTGCACCCCCTTGGGCCATCCTGACCACACTTTGGAGTTGTTGGACTGGGTGATTTATGCCCTTCTCCAACAAGGCAGCCAGTGAGGGCCACACGACCTCGGGCACAATGTGAAATTCAGGGGATATTCATGCACCAATGCTTTACATTTTTCTCTGGGCACCCCTGTCAGCAAAACGCTCCAGTATTCAGATGAGGGTCCTGCAAAAGGTCAAACTGAAATTTGCTTGCATATCTGAGCAAATATTTGTGAACAATTTCCCCCATTATTCTCTAAGCTTTACATATGGCCCGCCCGAGAGAAGAGAGAAGTGTGGTCCTTGTTAAAATACTTCTGGGCACTGCAGTGACTTAAAAAACTGCCTGGAAGAAATTCCTAGGCTGACTATTCAAATGTATTTTCTGCAAACAAAAGTTTATTTGCTATGTATAGATAAATGCTGTCAGTGGGCTAATTTGGGAGCACTGTTGATTACCCATTGTAATGAGGCCTATTACATAATTAAAAGTGTTTTCTCCTAACTGCATTTTGTTGCTAATTAACATTTTATGCCATCTACAATGGACACTTTGGGCTGCATCAAAGACATTATTATGCAATTTTATCCTAAGAGCAGACTATGAATTATTAATTAATATCAAATCTGTTGATTAAAGGGGAATTTGTAAGTATGCCAGTCATAGCCAGGAACATGCTTCACCCATAAATATTCCCCTGAAACACAGTCCAAAATAATATGGAGTAAAGGAAAGGTAGAAGATTGGGAGTGTAAAACATGGGAGACTGGGATAATTTATGAGAACCTCTGATGTTTTTCCAGAAATTCCTGTTGTTAGTGTTTTAATTAAACAACACCTTCTAAAACGCTCTGTCATGTCCCAGCAGGATCCACAAAGGGAAAACGGTGGAATCCTTGTTCCTTGAGCAAGTCAGACAACAACAGGAATTCAGTGTACAAATTCACCTCAACCTGGAAGTTCAGATCAAAAATTTACCTGGTTTGGGGGTGGAAGCAGCAGATGTTGGCAGAGATTGAGGAACACCTACAGAAATTATTTTGCTGTGGCATCACCTTGAAAAACGAGATGTGGGTGAGAGCAAGGCTGCAGTGTGAATGTGGAGAGAGTTGCCTGCCCACTGCTCACTGATACAACTGCCTAAATTGGCACAAATCTATACAAATGTCTAAATTTAAGTTCAGCTGGACAGAGCAAATGGCTACTGGATAAAATCCCAATTTATTGGGGCTGAGTGTGGACTCCTTTCAACGTGGGCCAATTCATCATCTGAATTGCCCACCATGAGTGATAATCAATGCACACCAGGTCCTGGAGCACCACATCCAGCCCAGCTGCACCCTCTGATCCTCACCCAGGAGGAACTGGGAGCTCCAGAGGGCAGCAGAACCTGCTGGGAGCCACAGTCACCCTAGAAAGTCAACCTTGGGGCTTCTTCCAAGAGCAGGCATCCCCTGGGACACTGTGGAGTGTCCACCCCATGCTCTTGGCTGTGCTGGAGTCAGGGCTCATCAATCACAGGCAGCAGCACCTGGCATCATCCCAGGATTCAGAAATGGAGGAGCAGCCTGATGCACCCTCTGCCAGCCCTGGCATCTGCTCACTGCTGCAGCAGCTTGGTTCTGGTCTGGGCTCAGGTCTGAACTGGCTGCAGCTCATCCTGAGCTCAGGAAAGGTGGTTTAATAATAATTATAATAGTAGTAGTAGTAGTAGTAGTAGTAATTATTGTTGTTGTTTTTGTTGTTGTTATAATAATTTTAATAGTTGTTGTTGTTGTTGTTGTTGCTGTTATACTCATTATTATTACTGTTAATCAGGCTGGTGATGTGCCTGCTGGAGCAGAGCTGGAGACACCTGAACTGCACTCCACGTGCTGCACAGATTGCATCCAGACAGGGAAAAGCATCCAGGCTGCTTTCATTCCATGTCTGCTGGGAAAAGCTGCTTGAGCAGCCTTGTTTACCAACATGAGCAGGCTGCAGGAGAGCTGTGTGATAGCACACACCACAGTCAGGCCTGGTGCTTGAATTGGGGAAGGGGAAGGGGAGAGGGAAGCACTGGTGGTGTTTGCAGTGTGGGGCAGTCCCAGAGGTGCTCACCCTGTTTGTCACACCCACTGTGATCAGGATGGCACCCAGGTGAGAAAAATAGTAGCAAAATAGGTCATAAATTAAAAAATAGGTCAAGCAAAGAGCCACACTCCAGGTCTTGGACATGCATGGATGGAAGGGGCTTCTATGCAGGCCAAAGGGGGGACCCATGACATCCCAATCCCTCCACATCAGCTCCAGAATATTCCTACCCCCAAAAAGCCAAAAATCGTTTTTTCCTGCCCCCCAAAAGGCAAAAATCTCCCAGATTCCTGGTTCAAGCACAAACCCAAGCCCAGGGGTGCAGGTCCTCTCCCCTCTCATCACAAGAGCTCTGTGTGTTGACTTTCCCCTGCCCACACTCAGCCTGGCCACGGGCACCTTCCTAAGTCCTGCCAGACCCAGGAGCTTTAATGAAGCCCAGGACCACTTAATTAATTGTTGTCCTCTTTGCAAGAACAGTACACAGAGAAAATAATAATTGGAATTCATAAGCCCTTGGATACATGATGGTTAATGAGAGCTTCTAACTGCAGAGGAAGACGCAGCTCTGTTTACAGCAGCCCTTTTCATTATGTTTTTCTCATTTTGACTTCTCTCATTATTTCTGGAGGTCATAAAGAAGAGCTCCTTCAGACATGCAAAAATGAAGCCAGACAGCACAGAGAGGGTCTGGAAGGTTTTTCTTTACAAGACTGGGTAATTCTGAAGGCAGACTAAAGGAAAGGTGTGTTAACATCACTTTTTTTTTTTACACTCTGTGTTGCCACTTCACCTTCAGCAAGAAGTTTTGCACTTTGGATTAGCTGGCAGGTCCTGTTTCAAGTGAAAACCCCAGTGCAGGAGATGCCACTGATAGCAGGGCTCCCAGGTTTGGGTACCACAAAAATCCTGATGGTCCCCAAAACTGAATGTCTGTGCCCTCAGTCCCACACCAGCTCTCATGGTTTCTTTGTAGGGTTATGTAGAAGATTTATTTTCTAACACATTTCTGGCCATCAGGACTGCAGAGGAAGCATGAAAGCATTTAAAATATAAAAAAAAATTTTAAAAAAAATTTAAAAAAAAAAAAAAAAGGTCAAATGGTAGAAAATCATCCCCTTCATTGCTGTTTTCTTTTTTTTAAAGCAGCCCCTCACCTGGGTAATTTCTGCTCTTTAACCACCAGAATCTGGAGATTGTTGGAGTCCCCCATTCACCACCCAGTGTAACTCCAGCCTCAGCATTTCCCCTCCTCACTGGTTGTCCTCACAGTGAAACTGAGCCATTCATTAGTAAAGCCATGAAAACACAGAGGACATCCATGATTCCACGCTGGAAAACTCTCCAGGTCATTAAAGCCATGAGATATTTCCTGCTCCCACCACACTGGGCTGAGGGCTTTTTGACCCTGGCCACTTGCAGAAAGCCAAGCCATCCTATGGACTGCAATTTAATTTATTTATTATTTTTTTTAATAAGCATGTCATGTTTGAGAGCCTATAAATATCCAAGCAATTTATTGCAGATTTCCCCCTCTCCATTTTTCTGATCTCAGCGCTGGGCTCAGAGTTCAGCCCCAATCCCAGTTAATGCACAGCAGCAGCTTTGCATGTCAATTAGAGGGAGAAGCTTGTTTTCTGCCTCGACCTCTGAGATCAAGGGCTAATGCACTACAGAAAAAGGCAGTGATCTATCATCCAAACCCCAGCCAGGACCAGTTTTTTTTCCTGGGAGAAGGGCTTGCAATAACTCACTCCACACATCAGTCATCTCTTGGCCATCCTCTCAGGGGCATTCCCAGCGTTACTCCAGGACCAGGAGCCTTCAGTCCTGGACACTGACTGAACACCACACCTTGTTACTGATTTTATGGCAGCAGCTTGGTGCCCAGGTCATGGAGCAAGACCCAGGTGTGGAGAACAGCAGCTCTCATGCCCAGAAACGTTGTGGCTTGAGGATGTGCCAGGGGTTGATGGTGGTGTGACAAACGCTCCTCCCTGTGGGGGGACTTGCTGAAAAGGGCAGCAGAAAAGGAAGGAAAAGTGACCTGGCCATGAGTTATGTCTGGGACCAGTTAAAAAGCAAAGTTTTCAAGCCATTTCACTGGCTTTCATTGTGTATTGGGAATCACAGTCTGAGCTCTTCCCATGCACAAACCAAAGTGGGGACACAACATCCAAGGGGACCAGAGATGAAGCTGTGACCCCAAGAAGAAGGAGCCTCCAAAAGATATCCTGGAGTGTGGCACAATTCAGGATATCCTTTCAAAGACAATATTTGAGGACAAAAATTATTATTATTATTTTTAAATTCCCCCATAAAGAATTTTGTTTCCTTATTTTTCCCTCCTTTCCTTCTTTTTTAGAGGGAAGGTTTTAAACTGGGAACAGGTGAAGAGCTATAAAGTCTTCACCCCAGCACAATTCCCGACACAGAGAACTGATGGCAGCCTGTCCCTGTGGGCATCTTGTGCTGGGAAGGATGCCAAGAGCCTGGGAAATATTTCCAAATACCTGCCACAGAGTGCAGTCAGTGCATCCCTGGGGGAAAACAAATCTGCTCATCAGAGATTCTCCCAGGAAAACAGCTCTGGGAGATGGTTTATGGGGCAGGAAGGACCTCTCAGGACAGGATTGCCCCTCACAGCACACACACAGCACGTGCTCTGCTTCCAGGAGCAAAAAACCATCCCAGGTGCCCTTCAGGGAGGCTCAGAGCCTTATTTGCTTTTTTCTCCCCAGCTGCATATTCATCTGCTTAGTTTGTAAATCCCTGGAGCCTCGTTTGTCCAATTAGTGCTTGCTGAGTCTCTTGCTACTGGCAAATAATAGGCTCTTCCATGCACTATTGCATTACCCAAAAGAAAATTACTTGGCAGCTAAGAACAGAGGCATCTTAGTGCCACGAGGAATTGAAGGGAGGAGAGGCAGCTCCTGCACCTTAACTGGCCCTGACACAAGCCCTGAGTGGGCTCAGCCCCATCCCTTGCAAGCTGTGAGGTCATTTTGGTGCTGTTCCAGTGTTCTGGGAGCTGGGATTTGGGGAAAAACCTGCCTGCTCCACCCCAAAAGCCTTGCAAACAAATCACTTTACTCTCACTCTTCTAAGCCTTCACTTTACAGGTGCTGTAGCATCCCACACAGCTCTTCAGTGGCATTCCTTGCTCTGCTCCCTGTTGCAGCTTGCTGCTGCTGAAAGCTAATCCCCTCCAGCCAGACCTTTTGCAGCAGAATAAATCATCTGAGTGGGATAAAAAAGATTCCTAAGCATTTGAAGAATGAGGCTGTATTTTTAGTAGCAGCAACCCAAAAGAAAACAAAAAACAAAAAAAAAAAACAAAAACAAAAACAAAAAAAAAATCTTTTTTTCCTCCTCTTTTCTACTGGTGCAGTTCATCACTCAGAGGGAAAGCTGTTGATGCTTTCCAGTAGACAAAGTTGCTCCAGGATCCATCCAACCTGGCCTTGGACACTTCCAGGGATGGAGCAGCCTCAGCTTCTCTGGGCACCCTGTGCCAGGGCCTCACCACCCTCATAGGGAAGAATTTCTTCCTCAATACTAACCTAAATTTCTCCTCTTTTAGTTTAAACAATTCCCCCTTGTCCTGTCACTAACATGACAGCAGAGCATCCTGTTGGAGACAATTTTCTGGGGGGGAGATAAGAAGGGACCAAAATTCAGCATCCAAAGGAGCAGAGAGGGATAGAACTGATGGAATCACCCACAGTGGGATGTAGCAGGGCCACAGAGCCCAGGTTTTCTTTACTCCAGCCTGACATTTAGGTTAGACATATATATTCCTGGACAGAGGTTTGTGAGCAATTTGACCTGTGCTAATCCTTTACCCCCAGCTGGGAGAGAGCCTTGCACCAGGAATCAATCTGCCTCACCTCCATTTCTTGTCTGAGTGCACCCAGCTCCTCAGGAAGAGGCAGAAATGTCCCTCTCTGATTTATCATACAACTTTAATAAGTGCATTTTATAGTTCAGGTCGTATCCTTTCATGAGCCTCATTATTTTAGGCTGGTTTTATAACAAGGAAAATGTGCCACTGAAGTGTCTTTCTCCAATGGATTCAAGTAGCCCTTCAGTTTAAGCCTCCCTCATGGCTTGGAAAGCTGGAATTTTGTTTGTCAATGCTGAATAAGACACCAAGATGATGGCATGAGTGTCTAAAAGGTGTGTAAAGTAATTGTGGCTGCAGCTGGAGTCTGTTGAGTGTGGCTGGATCATCACTCACTCCCCCAGGAGGGGTTTGGAAGTGCTGCTTATTTACAGCTTGCCAAATCCTGCCCCTGGGGAAGGCTCTGTGCCCACAGCTCTCTCTTCCCTTGGCTCAATTTTGGGCTTCCAGAGGGGTAAAGGAGAGCAGAACTGAGCTTGGATCTGCTGGTCCATCCACAGGCCAGGCTGGTACTGAGAGAATTTAAATCTCCATCAGATTTATGTTCTGTTATATGTAAGTTTTATTAAGTTAATGTAGTTTAAAATTTCTTTCTGTTAAAATTTCATATTAAGTTTAAGTTTTATTTAATTTAAAATTATCCTAGGGGTTTTTTTAATTATGTTTCTCTAACTCTCAAAGTTTAGTTATTTTCTTTTAGTGGGCATTGGGTCAGACCTTTAGTTGTTATTAAACTAAAACCAACATTAGAATTGGAAATAAGCCAGACCTGGAGATATTTGCCCAGATTTTAGAATAAGCTCAGTCTGAACCCAGTTGCTAAAACCTGAAGTTAATTAAAGCAGAGAGAGATCTGAGTATAAACTCTGGAGCAAACTCACCTGGATTTTAGGGACAGCTTGCACACATAAGCTAAGCCCACCCTTGCTAGATAAAAACAAATGTCAAACCATCCTCACTTGGCTTTTGCAGAGAGCCAGTGAATTCCATTTCCCTGCCTTGCTCCCCAGGCCATCCCTCTCCAAACAGCCCCAAAACCCCAGCCTGGACCCAAAACCAAACTGGAATTTCCTTCCACACAGACCAGGGGAGAGACTGGCACATCCTCAGCTGCTGCTGTGTGACAAAGCCCAGAGATTCAGGCTCTGCTTTCCACCTTTACTGACTTCTGCTAAAATCTCCTCACACAGGGCACCATTCAAATGTGGATTTGTTCTTTTCTCGTGTTAGAGCCAGGATTAAATGCTCAGGAGATGTAGTTTTTGTGTTTGGACTCAGATGTTTATTAATTCTTACCTACAGTGCAGTCTCACAAGTTGTGAGTTCTAGCTAACAAAGTAAAAAATGGCTTTGTCTCTAACTCTTTCCAAGGTCTTTCAAGCATAAATTGTCCACTTATGAGATGACACCTAAATTATTTTTACTTTTAACCCAATAACCAAGCACCCATGGCCCACAATGTGGATTTTTCTACCCAATTACAAAACACCACCCCACCCCTGAGGGAGAAGGTGAATGAAGAAGAACTTAGCCTACATCCTAAATCTTCCATCTTACTTTATGTATATTACTACAGTCTAAAGCCTTAAATTCTAACTTTTCCACCCTGTGATATTACACAAATCTCTTCAAACTCCACAGCCACAACCCCAGTGCTCCCACTCAATTTTGGAAGCCTGCTCCACGGCCTCAGGTCAGATGTGGTGCTTGCTTGAGGGTCAGAGCCTTTTAGCACAGAAAGGCTGAAATTCTCAGCTTCCAGGGCTCCAACAATCCCCAGTTCTCTGCCTGTGTGGCCACACTTTGTGCTCCCCAGGTGATTTCAGCTCTGCTCCTCACCTTAGGCTGTGTTTAGACCTGGGCTGGAACATCTGGGGGCTCTCATTAAAGGAGGACTTGGATTTGGGGCAGCAAAGTTTGGAAAGCTTGGGAATGACCAAGGCAAGGGGTCAGCCCTGACCACTGCTCAGCAGTGACAGAGGAAAATGTGATTTATGGCCATTCAGTGGGCACCCTGGAATGACACAGAGGAGCAAACAGGAGCAATCCCTGGCCCCAGGGGAGGAAAACAGAGCTGGGTCGTGGCTGCAGTGACAGGAGCTGGTCCTGGAGCTGGTTTTGCAGATTCTGGGTGAAACATCATCCTTGATCTGACACAGATAAAGCTGTCAGAGACAGCCACTCACCTGTGTTTATAAGGTGCTGCCTGTTACAACTGGTGCTTAAGGGTCCTCGCTCCACAGCAGGACTAATACCTTTCCCAGGCAGTGGGAAATGCCCCATTATTGCTTTAGCAGACAGAAGAAGATACTGTATTTATTTCTACAGCCACGTAGTAGAGAAAAAAGGCAAAAAAAAAAATCCCATGTGAACTAAAAGGGTATCAATACACTCACTCCCAAATCCTCTCTCTTCAGCAAAACCCTGCTGAGACATCTGCTGAGCTGCACACTCAGCACCACACAGGAATTATTCACAACACAGGAATTATTCCTTCTGAGCCCAAAGAGGAACTGAGTGAGTCATGGCTCCATCACTGAGCCTTTTTTTTCTCTCTATTTTGCAGAAATTTGGGGTGATGCTGTCACTGTTGTGGCGCCTGCAGAGCAGTGTCTGTGTGTGTGTGCAAGGAGATGGTGTGAAACTGGGGGATCCACAGGTAAAATGGTCCAGGATGTGCTGCTCACAAATCAGGCACTGAATCCTGGCAGGAACCCCCAACAAGCAAAACTCCTGAGAGCTGCCACTCTCCCTCTGGAGACCTTCTGCCAGTTTTAATCAGGTGAGTTAATCACTGCTGGCTGTCCAGCCATGGGTGCCAGCAGCTCAGTCCTGGCAGCAGAAAGGAGGAGAGGGTGACTCCACCTGCACCACATCCAATTGTGGATTGATTGATGGATGTCATGAGGATATTCCAGACATGGATCCCAAGATGTCAAGATCTAGGGCCCCAAGAATCCCAAGATTCCCTGCCCAGGTGATCCTTAAGGTCCCTTCCAACCCAAACCATTCTGAGATCCTTTGTCAGACCCTGCTTTAGGCACTGAAGCACCTGGGGAAGGAACTGCTCCATGAAACCACAAACTCCCAGCCTGGATGTTTCAGCACTCTGAGCTGCCAGGAGGATGAGCTGAAGGCACAATTCCTGGCTGGATCAGCTCCTGGCTCCATGGGAAAGGCTGGATACTGTGCTTTCATGCCAAGGTGCTGTGCTCTCCCTTCACAAACAGCCCTTACCCCTCCACACCTGAAAAATCAGAGCTCCCCTTTCCTTCCTGGGAATGTTCAGATCTGCAAAGTGCCCTTGATCCAAAATATCAACACCAAGAAGCTGGGAAAAGACCCAGATGGGGTCTGCTGCCATCACAGACCCTCTGGCAGGGCTGGCCCAGGCCCACTGAGCACCAGCACATCCCCCAGCCCTGGCTTTAAGGAATTGCTTTAAGGAATAACAAAAATCCCCCAGTTTGTGCAAAGAACAGAGGGAGCCTGTTTGCTCCTCAGGCCGCATTAAAACGTTCAGCTTAAGTGTTGCAACAGGTTTTTCAAACATTTCTGGCTCTGGTAAAACATTTTAATAACCCTGATAATGTTTATCATGTGGTTAGGGTTGCTTGGGCTGGAATAAGCCATAATTCCAGCTGGCAGGAACCCCAGGAACCAAATAGCTCCTGTGTCAGGGCTGTGAGCTGATGTCCCTCACTCACACCCTGCCCAGGCTGGCCCCAGGGATGGGAAGCAGCACAAAGCCCTGGTGGAAAAGATTTTTAATGTCCTCAGTGACTTAGGTCACACAAAGCCAAAGAGCTGAGGGCCAGGAGTTTCAGAGCAATTCCAGCACATGCTCCCATGAGGGTTTAAGCAGAGCCCCAGGGAATTACATGGCAGAAAAACTTACAAGAGCTCCTGGAGCATCACCTGGAGAAGGGACTGAGGGGATGGACAGGAGGTGCTGGGTTCAGAGGAACCATCACAGCTCTGGATTCCACCAGCCCACTCACCAAGCCCCTGCTCCACACCCTGAGGACTTCTGACCCTGCCAGCACCTTGGAAAAAAAAAGAACCTTATATTAATAAATTCCTTATGAAAAGGATTATTTCAGCTCCCTAGGGGATGTCACTCCTGTTGGAATGGTGGGAAACAGGGCTTTAAGTAAACAGGATATTCCCTGCAGGGAAAACTCACATCCCCCAGCAAGCAGGAAAGAGGTGGATTCCTGGAGCAGGGTATTTTCCACTCACTGGTAGAAATAGGTGGACTTTTCCTGTTATGTGAGCAAAGTTTTAGGTGGGTTACTCTTTTCTTTTTGTCTTTTTCCATTTATTCCAGGTTTATTTTGTTGATTCAGTCAAACAGCTGACTGTGCCACACCAATTTGTTGGGGTTTCCACCCTGGCTGCAGGGTGTGTGATGTTGTTATATCTGCTTGCACACCTGCATCAGCCCAGAGGGGTTTTACACTGCTTGAAAAGTGTAAAAATGGTTGGAAAGGATTCCCCATCAAAAATATCAGAATAGATCCATGTGGTGGAGGAAATAACAGTGAGGGGCTGGAGCACTTGAAGCAGCCTGCACTGCTCAGGGGCTGGAAGGGCAAGGGAGAAGGAGCTGCTCAGATGTTCACTCTGGAAGGATTCAGTGCTTGGAGCCTGCCCTGGGGGACCCAAATCCCTCTGGAAAGAGGATTTACAGCTGATGAAATAGTCCAGCAGTGATTTAAATGTTTGCTTTGTAGAATCACTGAATCATGAAATGGTTGGAAGGGGCCTCAAAGCCCATCTCATTCCACCCCCTGCCATGGGCAGGGACACCTTCCACTGTCCCAGGCTGCTCCAAGCCCTGTCCAACCTGGCCTTGGACACTTCCAGGGATCCAGGGGCAGCCACAGCTTCTCTGGGCACCCTGTGCCAGCGCCTCCCCATCTTCACAGAATTCCTTCCCAGTATCTCATCTCTCCCTGCCCTCTGGCAGTGGAAGCCATTCCCTGTGTCCTGTCCCTCCATCCCTTGTCCCCAGTCCCTCTCCAGCTCTCCTGGAGCCCCTTCAGGCCCGGCCAGGGGCTCTGAGCTCTCCCTGGAGCCTTCTGTTCTTCAGGCTGAACAACCCAAGTGGTCCCTGAGCCAGGAGGGGCTGCAGGGGGGAATTTCAGGACTGCTGGCAGAAGGATGCAATATTTGCTGTCCTGTTTAGCCACATGTGAGGTGCACTTGGCTCAGCCTCTCCAGGAGCAGCACACACTGAAGCCTGGGCTAAGCCACTGACTCCTTTTCTTTTTTGTTCTTTTTTTNTTTTTTTTTTTTTTTTTTTTTTTCCTGCTATAAACATTCCATGATGGATTATAGGACTTAAACAAGCACATGGACCCTATGGAGGGAATAAATTCAGTGGGAAGGTTGAGTACCAGGAGTCAGAGCTGACATGAAATTGGCTTTGCTGGACCTGTGCTGATTTATTGCCGAGGTGGGAAGGAGCAGCCAGCAGAGAGGCACGGACAGAGTTCCCTGCTGGAGGCTGCTGCAGCTTTGGAGCACGGGCCCAGGGTGGCATCTCTGTCTGCAGGGGTTTCCAGGGCTCATTCAGTCAACAGGAACCAGGAAAATCCCATTTCACGGCGCAGGGGATCACAGATCCCCAGACATACTCAGCTCCAGCACTGCTGTGATTCCTGATCCAGAGGGGGTGTGGTTTGCTCCTGAAGGACACAAATGTCACTTTTTCCCTCTTGGCTTGTCCCCAGCTGTCCCAGGATGGTGGGGGGACACTCAGCACATTGCCACATCCAGAGCAAACCCTGCCAGCTGTCCCCTTGCCAGGGCAGAGACCCCCGTGGTCCTTCAGCCACTGACCCTGAGCCTGCTGCCACACCAACAGCATCAAAGCATCGTCAGCAGCAAACCCTGCAAGGAGCTGAGAGTGCCCAGCACACACCAAGGGACTTTCACCCCCTTTTTCAGGGCTGCAAGAGTGGGGCTGTGCTCCCATGGGCTGGGCAGTGCAAGGTCTGCAGCTGGGCAATAGCTCCAGCACAGCTCGTGGCTCTGCCTCTGCAGGGTTTTTGGAGGCTCAGCTCCTCAGCCAGTGCCCGAGGCTGCAATAGGAAAAGGAATCTGAAGGAGGATTGAATTTCACCGGGATCTGAGCCCCGTTCCCCTCGGGGCCCTTCCCAAACCAGCCAGCTCCACAGGACACCTTTCCAGCAGGGCTCCGGGCACCCACAGAGCTGCTGCTGCTAATTACCCTTGATATCCAAGCTGCCAGGAGCTCCTAAGCCTGTCATTAGAAGCAGGAGGAGGAGATGGATGGGTGGCAGGGGGAAGACTGGGAAGCACGGGCTGCTCCAGGTCAGCGGGCGGGCTGGAGAACATGTGCAACGAGAGACCTGCGTGAGCATCATTAATCTGGAGCTTCTAATTGGGAGCTTGGGAGGAGACTTTTCCATCTGTCCTCGAAGCGGGAGGGCCAGAGCTGCCTGGAGGAGGCTGGAGCAGGGTGACCACCAGCTCCTGCCAGGCTGGTTGGTGGGATGAGTTCCATCTTCCCTCTGTGCCAGCAGGCTCCTGGACCAGGGACACGCAGCCACAACCTGCTCCTGACCCTCCTGTGCTGGCTCAGCCCCGCAGCCCCCGGGGGAGGATGAATTTCCATCACTGCTTTTCAAGTCCCGCTGCTGGTTATTGCTTACCACTGTATCAGCCATCAAAGTTCCCATGAAAACACTGAATAGGACGCAAATTGCAAATTAGGCTTTAATTAGAAGCTGGCACCTGCTTTCTGACCAAGGAATACAATGAAGACGTCTATATGTTGCTATGGCAGTCCAGAAACATAGATTTCTGTTTCAGGACCCTTTGAAGACAAATTTACTCAGCACTATAAACTTGTATGCCAAAGTGATTAACACTTTAATGCTAATATCAAGCTGGACCAGTTACACACATTTTATTCATTAGAAGGCATCATTTTTCAACTGTGTCTTATCAGTATGTAAATGAGATTTTGACTCAGTCATTGTCTGCTCCCAAAAGCGCAGCCAAAGTGAATTCAATTAATGCGATTTACATCCCAATGTGACACGCGAGGCTGTGCCGGGCGTGATAAGGGAGCCAGATGGGAGCTGGGCTCCGGGCACAGCCCAGCCTTCACCCTCCTCCTCCTCCTCCTCCCCTTCCTCCCCCTCCAGGCTCCCGGGCTTTGCTGGGCACCCTCGGAACAAAGACACGCAGCCAAACTCCATCCCAAACCTGATTTTATTTTTTTTTTCCCTCCCTGGATGTTTCTGCTGGCAGGGAACACCCCCGTGCAGCCACTGAAATGTTTAAAAGCACGGGAATGCCTCCGCTGCCCTTCCCAGGATTCCGTCAGGGTAATTGAGGACAAACTCCAGCCTTTCTCCTCCTCTCGGTCGAGCCTTACAGATGTGCAAAACAGCTGGGTAAGCAGCTTCTGCTGCAAGGGCAGACCTCACGAGATCCTGCCTTCCTCCTGAGCAATCCCTCTGGATTTTCCTTTATCTGAGCCAGCCTCCTGATCCTCCCCATGCCTGGAGGACGCCTGCTTGCGGTGCTGCCCCATCCCCAGATTTGGGAGTGAGCACCGAGGCAGGATTGGTGTGCCCAGGCTCGGGCAGGGCAGAGCCGGAAAAAAGGGCAGCAGGACCCTCGTTGTCCCCTCACTGTCCCCTCACTGTCCCCTCACTGTCCCCTCACTGTCCCCTCACTGCCCCCTCA
>WEIU01005248.1:24400-115682 GCA_013389925.1 Aegithalos caudatus | reverse complement strand
CCCCTCACTGTGCCCTCACTGTCCCATCACTGTGCCCTCCCTGTGCCCTCACTGTGCCCTCACTGTCCCCTCACTGTGCCCTCACTGTGCCCTCACTGTCCCCTCACTGTCCCCTAACTGTCCCCTCACTGTCCCATCACTTTCACACTTCACAGCTTCTCTGTACCTGAGGCTCCAACCAGAAACCTGAGTCCAATCTCACACCTCGGGATTTTTCCACGGCCCCCAGGACTCTCTGACACTTGTTTGGCACAGGCAGCTCCCCTGGGAATGGCCTCCCGGGCATTTTACCAGCACCTGCTGGAAACCAGAATGTGTTGGGGTCTGAGAGTCATCCCAAAATTCCTAAAACGAGGCTCAGTGCCTGCTCTAAAATGCAGGAACTTGCCCAAAAGTGCTACTGATACGCAAAGTAGATGCAAGAACACACACCCAAGAGCCTGGGCGTTAAAAAAAGAACTTTTTCCTCAAGTGACTGAGCTTCACCTGGGAATTCATGGGTGGTTCTGCCCTTGCTCATGCCAGGACACTGCCCAGATGCTCTGTTGATGCTCCTTAGCTGGAGGTTTGGAGGGCTGGATGCGAGGCTGGAAGCCACAAATGCCAGGCCAATTTGTTCACAGGGTAATAAATTTTCTGCTGAAGGGATGAGCCCGTGCTAAAATTCCCAAAGCAGGCAGCGTTCGTTGCTTTGTTTGCCTAATGCTGCTTGCATCCAGATAAACCACAGAAATCTCTCCCAGTCCCAGTGTTTGCCCAGCCCAGGTGGATGCCCTGTTTGAGCGAGGTGAATGCCACTGGCAGCCCTGGCACAGCTGGGGAACAGCAGTGGAGCAGAGCCCGCACATCCATGGGAGTTCATCAATCCAGGGAATGTGCAGCAGGGAGCTGAATGTGCCCCCCGTGTCCCCGAGCTCACCCTGCCCACCGCGCCCTCCATCCCTCCCCTGCCCCTCCTCTCACTCCCCAAAATGCCTCTCGTTTTCTGCGGTGGCACAGCTCATTTTCATGGCGCACAGTGCAAGGTGGGAAAGCTTTCCCAGGAACATCCCTGTCCCACCCGATCCCCTTCATCTCCCACCCAGGCACGGATGTTCATCCCCTCCCTCCCCATATTCCCTGGCCCGTTTCCACCTCCTGCATGCCCAGCCCCATCTGACCATTGCCCCCACAGCAATCTCCCCATCCCAGCTCCGTTCGGGTTTCCAGGCATGGATTTGGCCGGGCAGACCCCTTGTGCTGAGAAGCTCCAGTCAATCACTGTGTGTCCCCTTTCAGCCGCTTTGTTATCCCTGAGCACAGTTAACCTTTTTCCACAAACGAAACATTCCGGGACAATTATTCACCTTGGCAGAGCGATTGTGGAGAAAAGCAAAGAGGAAAAGACATTTCTGGAGAGGGAAATTCTGCCTGGGAGCCGGAGCGCTCCTGTGACCCCAAACACAAAGTCAATTGTTGCTCAAAATCTTCCCTTTTTAGGGTTCAAAGGACAGGCAATAAGCAAGCTCAAATTATCGCTGGGTGTTAATGAAGTTGCTTTCAGCCCGGGCAGAATTGCCTGTTTATCCATGCAAATTCACTGTAACCGGCTTAGGCACATTATCCAGCGCCGGGACCTGCGGGAGATCCCGCCTGCCTGGGGAGATCAGGAGAGGGAAATTCAGGGCCGGGTATCAGCACAGGCAGTTAAGGTGCTTCCAAAGATCATGATTAATTCCCAGATTGGCCTGGCATTAGGATAATAGAACAGGCCCTTGTTGTCTGAGTGCATATGACTGTTAATGACGGGCAAAGTCCCCGGGGGCTGGGACAGGCTCCAGCCAGGGAAAACAGCATCCCATTGATCAGCCCCTGATCAATACCTGCTTTGACTACGTGGAAATGCTCATTTATCTGTTACGTGCAGGTAATAATGAGAGCGTGGAAGTGGCTGGAATAAATCCTGGGGGATGTGAGTGACCCCCTCCCGTGCTGGTGTCAGCAGGAACTCTCCTTTCCCTCTCCAACAGGGATGCAGATTTTAGACACAGAGCCCTGGTGGCTTGTGCTGCCTGGGGAAGGGCAACCACAAGCCATTGTTTGCCAGAGCACAAAGCAAAGCGGCTTCCAGGGTTTGTTTTGGGGGAATTTGGGCACCCAGAGCCAACCACCCTCACCTAAGCATCCTCCTAAGCACTGCTGAAGGGAGACTCCCTGTGCCTGAAGGGGCTCCAGGAGAGCTGGAGAGAGACTGGGGACAAGGGATGGAGGGACAGGACACAGGGAATGGCTCCCAGTGCCAGAGGGCAGAGTTAGATGGGATATTGGGATGGAATTCCTGGTTGTGAGTGTAGGGAGGCTCTGGCCCAGAGTGCCCAGAGAAGCTGTGGCTGCCTCTGGATCCCTGGAAGTGTCCAAGGCCAGGTTGGTCAGGGCTTGGAGCAGCCTGGGATAGTGGGAAGTGTCCCTGCCCATGGCAGGGGGTGGAACTGGATGAGCTTTAAGGTCCTTTCCAGCCCAAACCATTCTGGGATTCTGTGATTTTAAGAGCAAAGGAAGTTTCTTCAGCTGCAGGGACTGGAGTTTAGTGTTGATTTCCAGTCGCTGCAGGGTGAATCCAGAGTGACTGAAGCACACAGCATCCCTATGAGCAGCACTCCTGCAGGTGATGACAGAGTTTGGCATCACTGATGCAGGAAGAAGGAGCTGGAGGAGCTGCCCAAGGCTTGGGGGACAGAGGGAAGAGAGAACAAGGGGCTGGGAACTCCATGAATCTCATTAAAGAGATAAATCTGGTACCACAAAAAGCCAACAACAACAACAACAACAACAAAAGATATTTAAGTGCATTTAGCTGAAGACTGGGGTGTTCCCAGAGCAGATGGTGAGCCTGTTCACCAGGAAAAACCCAGATCCCTACAAAACAGATGAGCAGCACTCACTCCTGCATGGCAGCAGGGGCAGCCCAAGCTGGTGTTTTGTAGCTTCAGGAAAGTGGGCTACCATTAGAAACGTGTTATTTTTCCATTTGTTTTTTCCCTTTTTAACGAGGCTGTCCCAGGGACACGAATATCAACTTCCTTTTCCTTATCAGCTTCAGGGGGGGTGGAAAATACCAGGCTGCTGACCTTGGTTAACCCCTTCCCACAGCAGGGTGCTCCATGGATGTTACTGCATTCCCCCAGGTCAGTGGGTTACAGCTCCTCCCAAGGATCTCTGTTTCAACCCCCCAAAAAAAGAAAAAAACAAAAAATCCTACAATGCCACAAAACAACATTGAAGGGGAAAAGGGGTTTTGTTTTCAGCTGAGCCTGATAAAAACATTGGGTGCCATGAAAGTGAGAGCCTCCTGTTTCCAGGAGCAGCTTTGTGGCCCTAATAACTCAAAATTATCTCAGGTTGAGGAGGCAAAAGTCTTCCTGCAGGTGGTCTCCTAACCTAGGAGACAAACCCTGTCAGTGCCTTATAAGTGAAAACAAGGGAAATGTTGTAATCACCCCAAGCCTTCCCACCAGGTTTTTTTCCTTTTAGCTGCCACAGTCAATCCAACATCCATTCCTTTCCACCAGACACCTTCAAACACCCTGAAAAGTGCAGGGCTGGAGTTGGCTATCTAAAATTATGAAGGACCAAGAGTGATGGAGATATTTAGTAAGGCTTGACAGGAGATGGACAGAGCAGCCAGGGCTCAATCCAGGCCCTTCCACTGGTTCAGTTTGTCCAGGGGGTGGTGGGATCACCATCCCTGGTGGTTTGGGGTTTTCAAGTCCCTAAAACACTGCACTTCCATTGCATTCTCCCCATGGCATTGCTTCATTCACAGGGTTTGTATCTCCCCAACCAGCCCAGAGCCTCCTCTGGGTGCCGTGACATAAACAGGGACCATAAGGAATTTCTTGCAGCCAGGGCAAAACTCCAGCTCATCCAAGAGAAAGGCCTGGCTGCAGGGCACACACATGTGGCTACAGCCCTAGAAATCCAGAGATAATTAAGCCTCTCATTGGCAAAATCTTTTAATTGCACAGCAGCCACGCTGCTGGAGGCTGAGCTGCAGGGAGGCTTCCCCTGCTCCCAGTGCCTGGCCCTCAATCCCAGTGCTGCAGAGCACAGGAGGCATTGCTGCATGGAGATGAACACAGAGCCAAGGTTCTGAGCCCTCTCCCCCAGCCAAACCATCTCCAGGTGAAACCATGGAAGGATTTGCAGGCCTGGCTTCTCCCAGTGGTGTTAAACAACCTCCTCCCAGTCCCACACATTGCTGTGGGGAGAGGGAAGAAAATTCCTCTGCCCCTTCTCACCCCAAAATACACACCCAGAGGAGGAGTTGGCTCATCTGGCTGCACCCCTCCCCATCAGGAGGGCTGGAAGAGACAGGAACATGAGGATGTACCTTCAGGAGCCTGGGAGCACTGGTCACACCCAGAGACACTCACTGGGGAGCAGCAGGGTCATCCCAGGACCACCCCATCCCCAGGGCATGGAGACCCCCACCTGCTCAGCCAAAAGAAGCCACAGATGTCCCAGCCCCAAATCTTTTGTCATTTGGTTTTGAGCCCCTTTCAGCTGCTGGGGAGGAAAGCACAGGCTGAAGAAGATTAAAGGTTGCCCAGAGAAGCTGTGGCTGCCTCTGGATCCCTGGAAGTGTCCAAGGCCAGGTTGGATGGAGCTTGGAGGAACCTGGGATAGTGGAAGGTGTCCCTGCCCATGGCAGGGGGTGGAACTGGATGATTTTTAAGGTCTCTTACAACACAAACCATTCAATAATTCTATTAAAAGAGCCAACAAAATAAAGCTTGTGATTTCTCCAGACCTGATGGAAGCAAAGGATCACCCCACCAATGCCCTACAAGCCAATACACGGAATTAACCTGGCCTCTGGGAAGGAGCAACACTGTCAGGGCATCAGGAACTTTCTGGGAAGGGAATTCCTGTAAATTCCTTGATCCTGTCAGGGTGAGAAACCCAGGTGTGTGGGTGAGGTATAACCCAGGAGCAGGTTTTCTGGAAACTGAGATCAAAAACAAAGGAGAGAGGAGGCACCAACATTATTTTCAGCAAGGAAAAAAGCTTTCTGAATTAGTAGGGACCAAATTCCCTGCCAGCTCCTCTCCTGGACACAGATTTGATCTAGAGCTGTTCTTGTCGTGGGGTTTAGACTTTAATGGTCCCTTCCAACCCAAACCTTTCTATGATTCTGTGATAACCCAGGGAAATCTCACAGCAGCTGCAGGCAGGGACAGGATGTGGCAGTTTTGGCATAGGACAGGATGCTCACCCTGCTGACACCCAGCCCAGCACTGCCTCCACACATCACTCATCCAGCCAAAAAACCATCAGGGCTTCCCTTCTAGAGGCAAAACTAGCCACAAATATTCCTTAATCAAACAATAATGTAAAATAGAAACACTATTGGCCTGGGATAATGCTACCCTTGAGTCCCCATAAATGCAGGGAGGGGCAAGGTATTTCCAGAGGCAGAAGAAATGAATCCTCAGGTACTATCACTGTGACATAATTTACATTAAACCCTGGAACCAGTGCAGATGTAATCATGTCACTTGATGGATGGCCCTGCACGAGGGTGCAAATTGCTTTATTGACCTGCTGAGTCCGGGCTGCTTCATTCCCATTTGCCAAGGGAAGGTCGGGAAGGGGATGTTGTATCCACCCAAGCGGATTTTGAAGGTGTAGGATGCCCTTTCCAGCCTGTTTTCTTTTGTCCTGCCAGCCAGGCCCCATCTCTTTCATCCCGCTGTTAAAACCTGCCGCTGTAGGGACATGTGGCAGGCACAGAAATTGCAAATGAGGCTGTTGCCACCTGTCCCTTTACACAATGCAAATCCCATTCATTCGGGACAAGGAGCTGCTGCCGGGAGCCTCCCGGCTGAGCCAGAGCCACACCAGTGCTCCCAGTTTGTCACCGTGGCTGGGGGAAGAGCCCTGCACTCAGGGGTGCCGGGTCTTGCTGGAGCATCCTGCAGGTGGGATGCAAAATGAGTCTCATCCTCACCTGGATGATACAAACCGAGTAGCAAAAAACAAACAAACAAACAAACAAAACCAAAGCCACCCCCAAAGTTTCAGCAAAAACCCCAAAAGGACATATTTATATATTTTATATATTCATTTTCTATTTCTCTTGCTGATGTTGGAGCAGTCAGGGCTGGCTCCTCCAGGCTCTGAGCAGCACAGTCAGCACCCAGCTGTCCTGAACCAAACCCTACAATCAGGCAAAGCACCAGAATCTGTTTTAAACCCCTTTTCCATGTGTCTGCGTGGTCAAGGAAAGGTGGCAGGGGGGTTGGACGTTTCCAGGGAAGGAAAGAAAATCCCAAACATCCCGTGGTCACTCCAGGGCTCAGCCTCTCCCTCTCCAAACCATCCATCCCTGAGCGCTGCAGCCGCTGCCCAAACTGCCCAAATTTTTCAGGCCGGCCAAAAATCCGTCACCCACTCCCCTCATCCAACCTCCAAAAATTCCCTCATCCAACCTCCTCCAGGAGGAGAAGGAGTCCCGGGGCTGCTGCGCCGGTCACGTGCAGGGCAGGAAAATGCAAAGCGCAGTAATTATCTGTTGCAGAGCCCCGCTAATGATTAAGTTTGGGAGACGATAACAATCAAGCCTATTGAAAGGAACTACAAGGGTTTCAAAGTGTTTCCTCCGAGCCATGTGACGGCAAATTGTTCCGAGTAGACGGCTCTTAATTCAAATGCTGGTTGTCATGGGGACGGGATAACACCCCTCCTGTTCAGGGATGCCACACAGGCAGAATATCGGCCACAATGGGCTTTTGAGCTCCAGCCACGCTTCCTAAATTTAATGCAAAAATCTCATCTGGAGAATGATAGCGGCAACCGCCTTTCCTAGCAGGACACAGCCAAAAGGACAGAGGGTAACAGGGCTGGGGGAAGAGCTGCCATGGATGGATGGATGTGGGGATGGATGGATGTGGGGATGGATGGATGGAGGGATGGATGGATGGATGGATGGATGGATGGATGGATGGATGGATGGATGGATGGATGGAGGGACAATGGATGGATGATGGATGGATGTAGGAATGGATGCATGGATGGATGAATGGACAATGGATGGATGGACAATGGATGGATGATGGATGGATGTAGGAATGGATGCATGGATGGATGAATGGACAATGGATGGATGGACAATGGATGGATAGATGATGGATGGATGGATGAAGGGAGGGATGGATGGATGATGGGTGGGGGGATGGATGGAGGGATGGATGGATGTATGCATGCATGCGTGGATGGATGGATGGATGGATGGATGGATGGATGGATGGATGCATGCATGCATGCATGCATGGATGGATGCATGGATGGATGCATGGATGGATGCATGGATGTGGGAAGCAGATCACTGTGGCCCATGCTCTCATGGTGTTGATGGGGCTCAGCCACGTGTTCATGGGCAGGAGTTTCCTGCAAATCCCAAAATGTCCCTGGCAAAGTCCCGCAGCTGAAAATCAGCCTGGATGCTGCCAAGGTGTCAGCAGACACTGGAGGAGGGCAGGAGCCACCACTGGCACTGCCTGGGAATTCAGGTATGGAGAAACATGGGGAAATGGGTTCTCCCAAGGCCAAGTACCACTGGCTCAGCTGTGATCGCCCATTCCATTGCATCTCTCCCCACACCCAGAGATTTGGGGGGTTCTCCCACAGCTTATGGGAAGCATCCAGGCTTTGCTGCTTCACCCAACACCTGTAAGCTCTGGGACAGCTGAATGGAGCAGAACAAGGGAGCCCTGAGGAGAGGCTGAAGCTGATTTCTCTGCTGGTGACAACTCACTCCAAACTCCTGGGACTCATTCTGGTGTCTGAACCCATGGAAAAATCAAACCCTGCTGCTGGGAGGGATGGAGAAGCTGAAGCCTTGGGGCAGGCAAAGAGCTTAGAGCTGCCAAATTTGGGCTAAAATCAGCTGTGACACCAACAGCTGCTGCACGAGCCGCTCGCTCGCCTTCTGCTCACAGGGGCCAGGGAAACATTTGTACAAAATATGAAATCTGTTCCCAGGAGCTGCTGAAACACGCCAGGAATTTCTGGAACAAATCCCACAGGCTTTGAGGGCTTTGTTCACGTTTGGGGTTGCAAGCACAGGGCCAGCAGAATTTGCCAGTGGGTCCTTATGAGTGTGGGTGTTTGATCAGTGGAGCTCCTTGCCCGGGGACGCCGCGGTCAGGGGAGCTCCAGCAGGGACAGGATAAGCTCATGGATTGTTCTTAAACACATGGAAAGCACACGTGGCTCAGGATATCCCGTGCTGCAGACCACCAGCAGCTGGGAGAGCATCTCCACACCCTGCCTGGCTCCTGGGCTGGCAGCAGCAGGAGGGGGCTGGCACAGTTTTGTCCTTACCCTGCCCAAAAACCCCTTCATTTTCTCTTAGGTGACGCACAAAACCACAAATCCCCCGGGGGGCTCAGGGCTGTGTGATGGACTGGAGGCCACCCCAGAGTCCCAACCTGCTCCCTCTGAAGGCATCTCTGAAATCCCCCTGCTGCAGAGGGAAGAGCTCCGTCGTTCCCCTGAGGAGGAAGGAGGGAGGCATCACCTTCCCGCGTGGGAGCAGCGCTGGGGAGAAGGGACCCGCCAGACGG
The DNA here is from genome assembly GCA_013389925.1 of Aegithalos caudatus. Lineage (NCBI taxonomy): Eukaryota > Metazoa > Chordata > Aves > Passeriformes > Aegithalidae > Aegithalos > Aegithalos caudatus. The sequence goes on along the minus strand of WEIU01005248.1, from coordinate 107,076 downwards.
ATGAGTCACTGCCACCGCCACCTCCTCCCCCGGAGCTGAGAGTCCTCGGCAAGGAACAGCAAAATCCCTCCCCTCCAGGCTCCCTCGCTGCCGGCGAGAGGAAGGAAAGAAAAAGCCCGGAGCGCTGCCCAAAGCCGGTCCCTGCAGGATGTGTGTGCCCCCCAGGCCCCAGAGGGGAGAACAATGCTCTCAGAGCACCCAACAGCGGCACCCTTGGGTGCAGACAGCTGCCACAAATGTGATTTCCCCGCTCAGGGTTTCCCTCTCAGCAGCATCCCAAGACGAGGGGATGGTGGGGACAGCCCTGCTCATGAGTGGCAGCTTGTCCTCATCCCAAAACGCATTCCTTGGAGGCGTGGATGCTGCAGCATCCCCCAAGACAGGCTCCCCATGTGATGCAGCTCCAGCTGATGGTGAGGAAAGCCTCTATCTCGTTATTAAACCAACTGGGAAAAGGCAAAAAGGCAGCATCACACCACCCCCAGGGGTTCTACTCCTCACTCCTGCCTGGGAGAGACAGCTCACACCTCTCTAAATTCCCTTCCAGGCTGATGCTTATCCCATCTTGCAACTCCCCGCAGGCACAAAGCTCCTGCCAAGCCAAGGCTGCCATCACCACTTGCTGTGTCTGGTAGCCAAGGAGTTTAAACCCAAGTAGGAGGAGATGTGAACTGTCCAAACCCTCTTAAAACTGTCAGGGACTCACAGCAGCCCTACCATTGCTCCATGCAATGTGTAAACATTTCAGGAAATTAAATAAGATGCTGTTCACTACGTGTCTGCACTCCAGTCTGGGGAGACAGAGGTAAAACAATTGTGCATTTGTGGTGCTGTTTTTATCAACCTGCACCATGGGATCCATCCAGAGCCACCACGGAAAGGAAAATCACTGTTACAGAGCCAGGAATGTTTTATCCTGCAAAGAACCAGCCTGATCTTAAAGTCTCTCTACCTCCAGGATGCCTCATTCTCCCCAGTCGGCAGAAGAAAAAGACTCAGAGGTTTCATATAAAAGGAGGGAGAAAAAGGATGAAAGTAGGGAAAACATAAGTGAGTGGAAAAGAGTGACTAAAATCAGGATGCAGCAGTTCAAAGCCTGTGTGGTTGCTGGCCTGTGCAGGCTTAGCAGCTTTAATGTGAGCCCTTTCTCCCTTTTCCTGAGATGCCCAGAGTACACAGAGCTGCTGGTACTCGGCCGCTGAGCAAATGGTAACGGGATATTTTAATCGGATTTTAACAAAATTAAAGCCCCTGCAACCCGAGTGGGAAAGAGCAAGGTAAACAGCAGAGAGGAAGGCTTAAATGTGCATTTCCATCCCACTGGCTCCAGGTTTGCTCCAGCTTAGGCAGCAAAAGGACGTGGCCCCTGCACCCACCTGGCACAGAGCAAAGCCCTCCTGGAAGGGTTCCTGCCAAGGACAAGCCTTTGCCACCACCCCAACACTCCATCCTCACTTCCCTCCCTATCATCCCATCCTAAAGGAGGCATTTGGACAGGGAGAAGCCTCAGCAGAGCCTCCCATTTCCAGGGGGACTGATTAATGAAAGGCTTCTCTATTATCAGGTTATCGCTCCCCGTTTTCCTTAATTGAGGCGATGCACATCCATCCTCTAAACTTCAAGGATGCCAATAATTAGCACAGCGAGCTGTTATTACTCTCATCATCTCTCCCCTTCAGGAAGCAGGAGATCTAAGGCACCAGGCATGAATAGGAAATCCAGCTTTGCCAGGCACACTCTCACCGACCTCGGAGCAACCCCGCGATCTTGTAATGAGAGGATTAGCCCAGAATACATATGTGGACCTTTAAAGGAGAATATTTATTAAAAATACATCAATATGTCGCTGCTGGGGTGCACATGCAGCTTATTAACAAGAGACCCCCCTCCTGAGCAGGCTTTTGTCAGCAGCAAACAGAGCTGGGGAGATAAACAGCAGCTCCTGTAATTAAGAGTAGCCCTTGTGTTAATGCTGGTTGCTGTTACAGCAGCTTATTGTCAGCTGCAGGGCCTGGGGAACCAGGATGATGGCAAAGGCTAATGCTGAAAGGTGGATTTAGTTAGTAAAAGATTAGCCTGGAACATGGATTTCAAGCAAAAGGTGAGAAAAAAATTTTTTTTGCTTCGATTTAGCCATCCTCAGGCAAGATTTAACTGCAAATTAGGACTTAGAGTCACAGAATGGGTTGGGTTGGTTAAAGATCATCTCATTCCAGCCCCCTGCCATGGGCAGGGCACCTTCCACCATCCCAGGCTGCTCCAAGCCTGTCCAACCTGGCCTGGAACCACAGAACTCGTCCCTTATTGGTGAAACACACACACACAAATAGATATATAGATATATAGATATATAGATGTATAGATATATAGATATATAGATATATAGGTATATAGATATATATGTAACATATGGCATGATGTTTATATGGGATCAGAGCCCCATTACTGGCACAGGACATGCTAAACATGCAGTGTTGGGGGATCCTCTCCTGCTCTTTGTCCCATAGGATTCACCCTTTACCCAGCTACAGGGGTGAAATTGCCTCAAAAAGGACCCCACAGAGGCAGATTTCACCTGGTAAACACCACAAGATTTGCAATAAACTCACCCTGACCAACAAAAACAGGAATCTCAGGGCAAAGAAAACCTGGGGAGAGTTTGTGATTCTGCCTGCACAGCCCCCCAGCCCAGCAGCAACACATATATGTGTATTTAAAATAAATACACTGTGTGCTGCAAAGCTCTTCACAGGACACAGAGCAAGGGCACCTCTGCCACGTGGGGACACAGCTGCAGAGCCACAGAGCAACCCCACATCCCCCAAAACCAGCACAGAGCCCAGCTGCCCCTGCCCCCCCAGCAAGGGAAGGGGACAGGGGAGGTTACATTTACATTCCATTACACGCATAAAATACATAATATATAAAATATAGAGGGATCAGATATTAGGAAGGAGTTCTTCCTTGTGAGAGTGGGAAGGCACAGGGTGCCCAGAGCAGCTGTGGCTGCCCCTGGATCCCTGGAAGTGCCCAAGGCCAGGTTGGATGGGGCTTGGAGCAGCCTGGGATGGTGGAAGGTGTCCCTGCCCATGCCAGGGGGCTGGAATGAGATGATCTTTAACCAACCCAAACCATTCTGTGACTGTAAGTCCTAATTTGTAGTTTAATCTTGCCTGAGGATGGTAAATTGAAGCAAAAAAAAAATTTTTGGGGGGGAGTAGAACTGGACAATCTTTAAGGTCCCTTCTAACCCAAACCATTCTGTGATTCCATGATATTTGCAAGTTCCTGTTCCCTGAGTGTCCCATTTTCAGGCTTTTTCCCTACAAACACTTATTCTCAAGAGAGCAATTGTGTTCTGACACACACAACAAACAGGCTGCTCCTGCTGGTTTTGCTCATCAGGTTTCAGAAGCCCTTGGAGAGGACAGAGGTATCAGTTTCTCTTTGTTTCAGCTGGGTAACAAAATGCCTCCTTGGGTTGGGAACAGGGACTGGTCCCACTCTGCCAGGGCAGCCAACATCTTGGAGGCTCCTTAATCCAAGATTTTCACCCCATCACAGGGCCCCAAAAGCAGGAGATTTAGGACAGACATCCTTGGAAGCACAACTGACTGGGAGTCCAAGCCCTGCTGTCACAGCTTCATACACCCAGGGACCGAGGACACAGACTGAGGCATGTGCAAAATAACTTCTTTTAATTATTTTTTTTTCTGAATTTAACACCTGGGTGAAGGCTGGGGGCCCCATTCTGAGTCACTGAAGATCCAGAAAATCACCTCAGCCCTGTGGGGTTGGAAGGAGCACTTAAAATTTCAGCTGTTGTGCTTCCTCAGCCAATTTACAACTGCATCCCTTGAATTAATAATGACCAGCCAGGACCAGCATTGCTGGTACAGACCAGCTCCCTCTGCTCCTGAAATATTTATTGATTTTAAAGAATTATATCCCGAGCCTGGTGCAGCTCAGGTTATTTCCAATAGGGCTGGATTAGGATGAGCCCGTTTGCTTAAGCAAGAGATCAGATTCTTCCAGGATGGCCCTGGGCAGCACTGATGTGCTGCAGAAACACTCTGCCTCTGAATAGGAGCTTTGAAAATGGTCTTGGGAATCTTTCTTTTCTCTCCTTTAAGCCTGGTTGAGGTGATGAGGGGTGTTCTACCCAAATAAGTCCTGTGAGAACATCACAAAGAACCTTCAGAGTCTCCATCCTCATGTGACAAAAACAGGACCCACAGCCACATTTGACAGTGGTTTTGTTAATATAAAGAATTGCTGATGGCCAAGCTGGAGATCCATAGTCCCCTGGGACCCCTCAGCACATCTGAGCTGGATATTAACCCCAGACCTCCAGAAACTCACAGGGTGAAATTTAAAGCTGCCAGGCCCCCATCCCTTCCCCACTGAGGGGAGGCTCAGGGGGTTCTGTGATGATCACAGTGGGGCTGAAGTTCAGGGTCTGGGGGGGTCACAGCTGCACAAAAACAAAGCATTAATGCCCAAACACCCAGGTGCAAACCTGCCCTCCCACAGAGGAGGGATAAACCTCTGGTCCATGCCCATGCAGTGCAAGAGGAACGCTGCAAAAATGGGATAAAAACAAACCCACAACTTTTTCAGCAACATGGAATAAGCCCTGCTCCAGGGCCTGCATTTCCCCCAGATTAATTAGCTCCTCAATGATGCAGAGCCAGCTTCCCCAGGAGCCTGGAGATGTATTTTTAGGTGCAAACACTCCAAAAATAGAAGCTTCCTCGCAGGAAGCTGCAAACAGCCACCAAGGAGCCACGTGCAGGTTGTGCTGGGGATGCAGGAGCTGAGAGCAGAATTTGCACCCATCCCAAGCACAGGGGACACCAGGACAGGGGCACTGCCAGCAGCCACCTCAGCACCCTCCCAAACATGCCCTTGGAAAAGCAGAAACACAGAAATGTGGACAGAAATGAGACATTCTGTACATCCCTGTGTGGGGACACCTCAGGTGACCTCCCCCAGTGAGCACCTGAGCAAGTCCTGGCATTCCCAAGGGTTCTCCTGTCCTGGTGATTCACACAGACCTGGGAAAGTCCTCAAGGCTGTTGCTGACAGGTTTGCTTTGGCAGTCTCACAGGGCAAAACATCCAGATGAAGCTCCAGAGGAAGCCACTTCTCTAATCCTGCCCCTGTGACAGGCAGAGCTCCCAGCAAATCTGGGCCTTCAGGAATTATCCAGCCTTATTTTAAGCAAATCTGGGAGAGAAGACACCCTCCATGAAGATATTTGGTTAAATCTCCCTCCAAGGAGCACCCATTGGTCCCCCCACAGCCACTGCCCAGCCAGGGCTGACAGGGGATCCACAGAGATTTGTGAGAGCAAGGTGGATCTCCAAGAGGATGTGAGAAAAAGCCTGAATGCTGGAAAAGCAGCAATCACCTCCAAATTGTCTTAAAGCTTTTGGAGACTTTACATCCCATAGCATCACCAGGGGCTTTCTCCCCAAAACCTTTCCAGCATGAGCACAGTCTGGGCCCATGGAGGAGAGTTTTTGCTGAAAGATGATGTTTAACCTTAAAGTCTGGCAGAAATGTGGCATTTTTCACCTTCTGGATGCTTCCTTAGGAATTCCCACTCATCCAGGAGAAGCTCCCCCCACTCAGCTTCCACCAAGACCCACAGAAGATCCTCCCAAGTACAACCCCTCTGGCAGAGCCCAGCCAAAACCAGCCTGGCAAGATCCTTGGTGACCACCACAATGCCTTAAGTCTGGGCTTTGATGTTTTTCAGATTCTGTGCTGCCCAGGGGTGCAGTTCTGAGCTCACATTCAGGGTCACTCAGCTCTTCACAGAGCAGGGAGACAAAACAAATCCTGTTCCTGCTGGAGACCAAGGACAACTTTCATGTCCCAGAGCACAAACAAGGGTGGCTGGAGGCAAGAACAAGAAGGATGGGACCTCACAGCCTGAAGCTGTAGTTGGACAATTAAACTCCAAAATTCAAATGGACCAAAACTTATCAAAGTGTGAGAACTCATTTGTCCATTTTGTGACCATTTTGGGTCCACCTTGGGTGTAGCCCTGGCCAGGCTCTTGTCCTGCCCATGTTGGATCCTGGAGGCCTTTCCATAAATCTCTGCTTTATTCTCCAGCTCTGCCCAGTCTCTGTTTCAGGGCAGCCTTCCCAAGGCATCAGCCAGACTAAAAAACATCCCTGAGAGAGCTGCAGGAGAAAGCCAAGGTGGCACAGGGAGCAAGGGGGACACGGGGAGCCCTGGGGGGAACACACAGCTGTGTCATTGCAGAGGGCTTCTATGGCAAAGTCAGCCGAATTATTTGGGGTTGAATTAAAGCTGCACGAGCTTTTCTCTTTTTTTTTAATGACAGGAATAAATAGCAGAGTGAGTCACTGGCTGAGAAACCCCAGCAGCAGCTCCTGGGTAAACAACCTGCTGCTCCCAATGCTGGGCACAGCCGGGAAAGGGTGGGGGGGCCGTGCTGGAGGACTCGGGAGAGGCAGCACAACTGCAGGGGGACAGCTCGGAGCCTTTCCCTGCACCCCCCATTCCCCTTTCGAGGGATGGGGATGAACTGAAAGCAAGAGGAGCCGGGTTGGTGCAGGAGCCCAGGCTCGACTGGCGGCAGCCCCGCATGGCACGGCTCGGGTTCAGCCGGTGCAAACGCTCTAAAAATATAAATAAATAACAACAACAACAAAAAAATCAATCTGCCGGCATCTGAACATCCCACTTTGGGCTTTTTCCCAAGAAAAGCATCCCTGTATCCATTAGCTATTGTCTCCCTCTAGCGCGGGCAGGCACCATCCTGCTCCTGTCCTGCCTCCTCTCCCGGCCGGGCTGGGCACCGGCGCTGGGGCTCCGCGGGGAGCCGGGGGCTCCAAGCACCAGCTCTGCCTTTGCACCGAGGAATCAGCTCCCCACGCTTTGTAAATTGTTGTTTTCTCATCCCATTTTCTCCCGGCAGATGCTCGGAGCAGGAGGGATTTCTCAGTGACCGGACCGGCGAGGCAAAGCTTTCCAAACCGGAGATGAGCGGTGTTTTATCCGGGGCTGGAGAGGACAAGATGAAAGAGCATCCTCCCCTCCTCCCAGTGCTCCTGGGGAACCGGCCTGACCTCTCCTCATCCTTCAGAGAGGGGATCAGGCTTTGCTCTGCTGAGCTTTCCAGGGGATCTTTCCACAGCTGCCTTTAACGCCTCTGTACATCCCCTAAAGCCAAATCAAAACCCGAGCTTAAATTTCAAAACAAAAAGATCTCCCGTCTTCTCCGGGGAGAATTCCTGCCAAGAGAGAAAGGGAATGATGCTGAAAATCTCTCCCGTTTTCAGCTGAGCGCTGCAGCAGCGCCTTCACCCCCAGCTCAACAAAGTCAAGAGACTGTGGAGACACAGCCAGGCTCCAAGGGCTGCATCCAGAGGCCCTCCAAGCACTCCTGTCCATTCCAAAAGCATTTCTTTATTGAATGAGGCACCTCCAGCATTTGCAATCCCACCTTTTTAAGGACTAAGGGACATCATTTGTACCTGCAGAGCCCAGTTCCCATTGGGATGATGCTTCAGAGGAGCTTCCCAGCACGGGTGGCCAAGGGGACTCCCCCGAGGGGCAGGAAAGAATCAGAGGCACAGGGATACCCCCAGCCCAAACCATCAATCACTGAACCTCCTGGGTTCTTTTCTTACATCATTTCAAACCAGTCCAACCTGCATGCATCCACTGAACTGTCATTCACACCCCAAAATAGGTGTTTAGACCCCTGCTAAAGCCTCTGACCCCAACCTGGGCAAGTGTGGAGACCCTCCAGGGTTCAGGTTCTCCTTGGATCTGCAGTTGCAGGGGTGTCTTTCTATTTTCTACATCAAACACCTCTACAAGTCAGGCTAATGGCATTGGGGTTTTAACTCCATGGAATAACATCTCCGTGGAACACAACACTTCAGTGGCCACAGCTGGAGACCTGGGGTAGCTCCTGCTGTGAGGAAACCACATTTTCCAGTTTTTTCTCCCTCTTCTGAGCTATTTCACAGCTCTCAGCAGGACTTGGCATGATCCAGATCACTGGAACCATGTAAGGAAGAGGTTTCTTTACCTCCTGCCTGGTGAAGGCCAAATATTAAGTAAAAAACAGCACAGAGGGGAGTGTGAACAGCTCAGGGTGAGCAGTTTGATCTGTTTCACCTCTGCAATTAACCCCCAATTAATGACTGACCCCTGCTTTTCAGATAATCACATCCTCAAGTGTTCTAAAAAACCAAACCACCCCTCACCTTGCCCACTGCAGAATCCCACAGGACTCAGGGATTCCTCTAGGACACACAGAGGAGAGGCCACCTGATCTCCCCACACCCCCAGGAGAATCCTGTCCCACCAAAACCCCTCCCCAACACTTGTTTCCAACAAAGCACAAGGTAGCAGAGCATCCAAACCCTCTCCAGCACTCCTTCCACCCCAGACTCCCATCCAGGGGGTGGATTTGGGGCAAATGGGCACAACTCTGCTCACCCCTGGCTTTGCCACATCCAGTGTTTCCTGCTCTTCCTCCCCCTGGCACTCTCTGATCTTTCCCAAAGATAACACATGACACAGAACCAGAATTTACATGGCACTTTGATGGGGATTTCTTGTATTTTTTTTAAACCCTAATGCCTTTTCTTCAGAACAAAAAACTCGCTCTGGAGTTGCCAAACCTCCCCAGTTTGCCTCCTCTCAAGCTGGTGCCTCCTCCTCTGCCCAAAAACAAACACAGTGGGTGCAGCCTGATGCTCATTTCGGGGAGGGGAGAGGTGGAAACCTCACCTGAGTCATCCAAATTCACTTGAAAGAAGAGAGCAGGAACACCTTGAATAATAGCATCCCTTTATTTGCTGACACCATTACAAAAACTGATTACATTAGCAACCAAAAAAAAAAAAAAAAAAAAAAAAAAAGTGTTTACTTGAGGTTGAAGTCAGAGGCAGCTAATCCCAAAAATGTAATTAAGTAAAACAGTGTACAACATTAGTATTAAAATGTCATTTCCCATTGGTGACTTTACCACGTTGGAGTTTTCTGAACAAGTTTTATTGAGCAAAATAAGATAAAAGATTATGTGTTTACTGTCTCTCCAGGAATGTAAAGGTCTAATTATCCAAACAGGTTTGTTTTTATTATAAAACTAAACTCTGGAGGTGTCTAGAGAGTTGGGTTTTTTCTTTAAATCAGTAGTCTAACAAGGATTAGAAAAGACAAAACTCTGTTCAGTGTTTCTGACGAAGTAGAAAGGGTGAAAACATAAATAAGGCTTTAATTTGGCAAAATATAATACAATGCCTTCTGCTATCCTCAAATGAATGATTCCCCTGTGACTTCACTCTGCAAGAGAAACAAAAATCACCAGGTCAGAGGAGCAGCCTCCAAAGGGAATGAGCCTGAGCAGGAGCAGCCTCCCAGAGCAGAGGCCAAGTGCAGCAGCACCTCCTTCCCACCTGAACACCCAGGAACCCCCTACCAGCTCTGCTGTCCCTGCATTACAAAGGCAGGAGCATAAAAAACCACCTGAACCAGGATTACAAGTCCCCATCCTCAGCAGATGAAAGGGAGCTCTGACACTCCTTGTTCAGAGCTGCCTCCCAAGACAAACAGCTCCCACTTCAGACCCAAATCTGCATCAGCTTCCTTAAAAAGTTCAGTGTCTTGAGCTTCTGGGTCATTTAACTTCACCAGCAAAGTTTCCAAGCTGCCTGTGTGTTTAAATTAAAGCCTTGCCCACATCTGTAACTGCAAGAAGAGCTCATGCCAGGCTGTTGCTGCAGACACCCACAGCCAGCCCTGCTGGCAGCTCACTGAAAGCCCAGGGGTGATTTTATCTCCTGATCCCAAAGAAATCAGAGCATGGGAGGGCAGACAGTTTGCTGGTGGAGCAGAGGGAAAGAAGGCACAGGCTCTGGGAGAACAAAACTTGGGGCAGCCTGCTGCAGGAAGGAGCAGGGAGTGGAAGGAGGGCTGGAATTACCTACAGAAATGCCTACAGAGGGACATGGGCACCCAAGATCAGTCTCAGCTAATTGATGTGTGCATCCAGAGAGGAACAAATCCAGTGCCTACCAGAAGCTTTTTATGACCTGCCTGTGGAATCTGGATCAGTGTTAGGAAGAGATGCTTCACTGAAAGTGTTATCAGGGCCAGGCATTAGACAGGGCAGTGATGGAATCTCCATCCCTGCATTTAAAAGCCATGTGGATGAGGCACTTGGAGACATGGTCAGTGTTGGCCTTGGCAGAGCTGGGGGAATGGCTGGATCCACACTCTTAGGAGGCTTTTCCAACCTCAGTAATTCACAGATTCTGGGATCTGATTCTAAAAAGTCTCACGTTCTGACAGGAGAGTGGTTAATTTGAACAAAATCCCACCATAACACACCAGTGACCTTCCCAACAGCTGAACTGGGGGGGCCACTGTCCACACCCACCTGGCTGTGGTGCCCTCATCCCTTTGACAGCATTTGGCTTATTGACACCAGCAGCTTCTTGAGATGACCCACGTCCTGGGTAAGATTCACTGCCACATTTCTCCTTTTCTCACTCAGTTCCTGGAAGAAGGGGAAAAAAAAAATAAAGGAAATCATTAAAAACTCATTTACAATCTAATTACCAAGAAAGCCTAGGATTAGATCCTCTGTATAAAATTACAACTCATGGTGCAGATGGGAACAACTCTTGTCAATCAGAGGGTCACAGCCACGTTTAAGGAGAACATGGCTCAAAGTCAAGGAGCCCTTTCCTGTTGTAGGGAGCACATCCAGCTCCTCCCCTCCCTGCCTGGAGCTCCAGCACTCCCTGCTTCCAGGAATTGTGCTGGTATCCACAGCTGATGCAGCCTCTAAGGTTATTTCCCCACCAGCCTGGCTGAACCCCCTGACAGAGGTGATTTATAACACAGGCTGGGGTGCACAGGGATGATTCTGTCCCCACAGCTGGAACAGCAAAACTCCTGGGCCACCAAGGACTGGGTGTGACTGAGGATCTGTGGGATGGTGCCCTCAGCAGTACCAATATCCCAGCCCAATGCAGCTCCAGCTGTGAAACAGCACTTGGAACAGCTGCCTGCAGATCCACAGCCTTCCCCACCCACAGCCACCCCATGGATTCACCCTCTGCTCCAAACCCAGGGGAAATTCCCACTTGCCAGCAACACCTGGACTTGGATGAGGGCTTCACAAAGCACTCCAAGCACCAGAAAACACAGAGAAAAGGAAAAATGAAAGCTACCACGAGCTAGAAAGTTTCCCGTGCTGAAATGAAAATGCTGAGCTTGTGTTTTGAAACAAAAATAAATGCCTTTTTTATTTTCCTAGGAATTCAACAGTTTATTAATTAGGAAGTGTCACAGCTGAAGATGGACTCTCCCCCTCCTGCCTCCCTGCCTGTCAGCCTTTCTGGGCTAACAGTGCTGTGTAATCCCTGTTTTATTATCTTTATTGATTAACTCCTCCAGAGATCTCAGAGCACTCCACATCTAACACACCCCTCGCTGCTCCTTTATTCAGCCCACAACACAGACATGCAGATCACCTGCAGGAGAGCTTTTTTCCTTGAAATTTAACAGCTAAAAATAAGCAGCTCTGCCATGGTGTCAGCAATGCAGAAGTACCCAACTCTCCACAGGAGCACAGAGGTGTTTGCAGGCGCTCAGCCCCGCTCTGGGGTTACCCACAGAATGAGACTGATGCATAATGTGGGTGCAAATCTCTCCCCAGAGCTCCAGGGAAATTAGAGGGAGTTCAGAGAGGGCCATTTTCCATGCTCCCATTTGGCTGGAAATGCAGAATGAGCAGTAAATCAAACTCAAGCACCTGCACCATTACAGAAACAACTCTGGGCTCAGACAGGAGGACAGAACAATCTCCAGCAAAGCTCTTACTCCTGTGCAACTGCTAAACATTTTTCTACTGTAAAAAAAATCATTTGGATCTGCATTAGGGTAGCCTTAACCTGTTTTACCCTTATTAAAGTAGAAAATCAGGTCTGTCAAGTCTGAGACTTGGCTTAGCAGTCTCATACAGACTGATGGAAGTGAAAAGGCAATTAGCAGCCCAGGAGATGAATTAATCCAGCACTGACCAGCAGTGAGGCAGCAGCACAGAACCAGCAGGAGCAAGGAAGGAGCCTCCAGTGCACTCCCAGCCCCCTCTCTGGGAACAGCTCCTCCCTCCCTCCCTCACTTACTGCATCTCCCTTCTGTTTTGTGACCTCACTAATCTCAGGCACTGCTCACTCATGAATTATAGACACATCCTCAATCCTCCCAGGGCCAATCCTGACCAGATCCCAAGGGATTTGAGCTCAGCACAGTCCTCCTCCAGCTCCTGCTGACCCAGGAGTGCACAGCCACTGCTGAGCCCCAGCCCTGTGCTCTCCATGACTTGGGGGAAAGGGGAAATTTAGGTCAGAAATACAGGAGAAATCCTTCCCTGTGAGGGTGGGGAGGCCCTGGCACAGGGTGCCCAGAGATGCCTGGAAGTGTCCAAGGCCAGGCTGGACAGGGCTTGGAGCAATCTGGGCTAGTGGGAGGTGTCCCCATCCTCAGCAGGGGTGGTGGAACTGGATGGTCCTTAAGGTCCCTTCCACCCCAAACCATTCTGGGATTCTGAGACTCCACTTCCTTGGGACATGAGGATGAAGAGAGGAAGAGGATGGCAGTGGGGAAGCCCCTGTGATTTCAGACCCAGCAGCTAAAACAGGAGCTGAACAGTCTGGACAGATTCCCCTCTGCTGTTTCACACACATGGCATTCCCAGTTTCCCAGTGATGGAGTGTTCTGCACTGAGGTTTGGGGGGAAAAGCACATTACATTTCACATAAGCCTCAAAATAAGCTCAGTGCCTAAGCAAGCTGCTGAATATAAATGACTTCCTTAAAGCACACTAAAAGCCCCCTTTAGTCATCAGCTGGTCCCATAAGTGACAAAGCAGCTGATTAGAAACCCCAAATGGTCTATTTTTAAACAGAAAGAAAAGGAATCTAAAGAAAACACTCTGAGTGTGTTTGAGGGTTTATGCAAGTATCATTTCTCAATTTTGTGGGTTGGTTCCAACACCCAGAAGGAACAAATATGTTCATTTTTGAGGATGTGTTTTCAGGTCCTTCGTAAAAAAAGAAAGAAAAAAAAAAGAGGCACTGTTGCTAGGTGGAAGTGGCTGGAAGACTTTCTTTTTTGATATGAGTGCTATTTTGAGCTGGGTTTTTAGGCTTCTGGGGAGACAGTTTCCTCCTCTCCCCTCAAAATGAGGAAAAAAAAAAGGCAGCAGAAAAGGCTTGGAGAAAAGATAATGTTCTAATTCCAGCCTCTGCCAATGGCTACCTGTCAAGAACGCTGCTTAGACAATTAATGTATTTTTACTAATGAAAGCTTAATTGCAGGTTTCTTAGGACTGTTTTTCCACACTCCTCTTTAGAATAAAGCCATGGATATTCTGGCAGAAACCCGGGCTCCAGCACGTGCAGCGAGAGCAGAGCAATGTGAGAGCCAGAGGGGTTTGGGGAGTGGAGGCAATGAAGCCAAACAAGCACATCTGGGCCACCACAGGGCACATCCAAGGACAGCCCAGCTCAGGGGGGCTACCAGAGCCACCAAAGCCACGGGGGATGGCATCACTGTGCCCATGCCCCCAGGGAGAAGCCGTAAGGGCACAGCAGAGAGAGCTGGGCATTGGCCTCAGGGGGCTTCTCTCCAGCCTGCTCAGACACACACAGCACCTGGCTGGCACCAGAAAGCCCTGGCCTCCCCCTGGGAACATCTCTCCCATCCTCCAGGAATCAGGGATGTTGATCAATCCCAGGGTTGGCACATCTGAAGTCTCACAGGCCCAGCTGCATCTCCAGCTCAGACACAGCGAGCCCAGTGCAGGGGTCCATCAGCATCCACGAGTGATTAGCCTGGAAAAGCCATTCCATTCCTGCTAATGACTACAAAGGCTGTTCTGCAGCTCTCCTCAGAGGACCCTGAGCTTCCCCTTGCAGCTGATGAAGCCACTTAGGTTCAGCACTAAAAGGAGTAGATATAAATTATTTGTCCTGTCAGCAAGTGCTCCTCTGCCCCTCAAATGACAGCAGCTCCTTCCAACTCTGTCCCTCAGAAGAAAATGGGAAATGAGTTCCACTGACACCACTGAGCTGGGAGAGAATCTCCTTCAGCCTTCCCCTTCCCAGCTGCCTTCTGGAAAGCTATTCCTGGGCTGGTGTGAAAGCTCTTTTACCCAGAGATGGAAAAACCCAGTGACAAAGCCCCAAGCCCCTGTGCAGGTGGTGTCCTTAGGGCAACACTGACCACCAGCTCCACAAGCAAGAGTGCCAACAGCAACCCACAGGCTCAGGAGAGGCACCTGCAGGTGTGAGAAACTGCCCACCCAATCCCAGCCCCTAAAGCTGCAATGCCATGGCTGGAGCATGCAGGAACACCAGCAGAGTCACCCACCCACAGCACTCAGGGCTGCTCAAAACTGAAGCTCATCTCAGCAAGATTTTGCTGCTGGGCCACATCAAGGTCAACACAAATTCCCAGGACCAGCTGAAATCAAGTTCTGGCTCTTGGCCACAGCTGCAGAAGAGCAGAGGGGACCATGTTCTGGCAAGAAAATCTCTGCCTGAGTGTTACAGGTTGTGCAAGCCTGCCTTTGTTTGGCAATACCGATGTCAGCAAGGGCCAACCCAACGGTGTTTTCAGCCCACTTAGCCATCAGCAGAGTGAGTTTTAGCTTCCCTTTTCCCTTCTTGAAGGGACAAATCTGGGGATCCCCCCACTTTTTCCCAAGCCAGACCAAAAACCCACAAAAAGCCCAGAATCTCTCCCCTCCCTCCTTGCAAATCTGAGCCACAGGAAGGAGGTCATGATCCAGACAGCAGCAAAATTCCCAGTGAATCCTTGACACCCTGGCAACCTGTAGCACTGGGATCTTCCTAAAACCCCAATCACCCAGCAGCAGCAGCAGCAAACATCCTGTTCCTTTGCTGGACCTCACTTCCCAAAGCTGCCACTTTGCCTGAGATCTGTGTGGCCCCTGAGCACGAGCTGCAGGACACACTCACCGAGTCTGTGCAAACGTCGCTGTTTTCAATAACATTGGCATCCCCAAAAACCTTCCCAATCTCTCTCTCCAGAGCTGCCAAAGACTCCTGGGCCTGTAAGGGAAAGATGTTATTTAAAAAAAAAAAAAAGGATGACACAAGGAAGGCACAACAATCAGCAAACCCCCATCTATCTCCCTGAGAGCACCAGAGACACAGGAAACCACTGTTCAGGAGGAAATCTGTTTTATGCCAGATTTGCTCCAGGGACCAACCCATTTGCCAAGACTGACATGTCTCCTCACAATCAGCATGCTGCATGTCAGCCTGTCTGCATCTGAGAGCAATCCTACAGGGAAGCTTTAATAGTCTCACATCAAGTTGTTAGGTAAAAAATCATGCAGTAAATTTCACAAGAGCAGAAGTGCAGGTCTCCAAAACCCTAACCCCCAGCTCTGTATTTATGTAGAATACACCAGGAACTGTGGACAGCACAGCTGGCTTTGTATGTCAACACCCAACATAACTGTCCAGAGCAAAATGCTTTAAATTCTTTATTATTGCAGGTTTCCTTTAGCTTCTCACCTCCTCCAGTGTTTTTGTGATCATCTGTCCCTGTCCAGGACAAGATATGCTCCCCCCAACAGCATTTCCCACTCCAGTCCTGGAAGAACTCAACCCAATTTGCCTATGATGTTGAAGGAACAAGGTGTTGCAGAGTCTGGAGCCAGAGCCCAGCCACTCCACAGGCTATTCCTGTCTCCATCTATCAATTCTCCCACAAAAGCTTTGTTTCTGGAGTGACAGACAGCACTGAGACCTCTCACACTTCAAGATTTTCCACTCCCATCTTGCAAGAGCAGTCATTGAGGAAAAGCACAGGAAACCCACCTGTTTGCCCCATCACACTTGCACAGATCTAACTTTTGGGATTTGCAGTCTCCTGGGTTACAGTGGATATGTCACCATGTGAAAAAGGGCAGATGCTTTGTAAACCAGCTTTGCAACCCTCTGGCAATTGAGGCTGGATCTAAAACCCTCAGGCTGTTGTGTGGGTGGAGGGCCGTGGGATGGGCTTCTTGGTAGCCTGGGGTTTCTTTTAAATAAAGAATTATTTGTCAGCCCCAAATCACCACTTGTTCTTATTGGGATAAAATGATCATGAGCAGGGGAGTCTTTCAAGAAGGATGATTAAACAACCAGAGCTTTTAGCTGCAGTTTTATCATTTCTGCAGACATGCAGAGAGAGCTCTTACAATCCCAGCCAGTGGAGCAAGGCACCCCACACCAGGCAGGCAGCTCAAATAATTTCCAGCACTGCAAAAGTAAAGACACTGAGGGGTTTTGTTAACATTTATATGTGCAGCTGCTAAGGGTCTCTGCTTACCTTGGGCAAGTCACCAGCTACCTTTTCTCTCTCATTTTGATCAACCTTGAGTTTTGATAGTGTTTCGTTTAGCTGCGTTTTCAGCTGCAAAAGAGTAACAAAGCAAATCAGTTTCCCTCACACACACAGAGCTCATCTGTCTGTCCCAGGGATTAACCCAGTGCACATGGACTGCAAAGGGAGGAAGATTTACTAACAATTACTGCACACACTGGATTAGTTGACATGTATGATGAGGTTTACAAGGACAGTCAAGGAAGAGAGGCTCCATCTGTAAAGATAAAGGTAAAGAATGGAAACTACAGAAGACAAAAACGTGGTTGGCATTGGCTTCCTTGTGAGTGTTTTCAACTTTGCAACTCCATTCCAGGAGGAGCATCGGCCTCTCCAGCATCCTCATCACGGGAGTCAGCCCAGATTCCAACTTAATTCACGGCAAATATGCAAAAATGAAGATTGTCATCTTCCTAGAGCAGGCTAAACAGTCTCTCTACTGCTGAACAAACTAAAAAGCTCTACTTGTCATCTTAATAAAGCACCACTTACTACAACTATGTTGACTTAACCAATCTGTTAATGGCACATCAAGGCATGAATCACTGACAGGGGGATATTAAGTTGTCGATTGTGTTTAGATTCAATCCGAAAAAGTGAAACTATTTCAGTCGAGAGGGATGAATACTTTGTACTGGCTGCAGTCAGTACTTAAACTGCAGCCTTCCAAGAGATACACAGTTTTTTAAAGGATATTTTGATTGCTCTTCAACACAGCACACAGAACCAGCCACAGCACTTGAGGCTTGAGCCTCAAACAGAAGTGCTAACAAGGAGCTGGAGTGCCAATTTTGTTGGATTTGTGCCTCTGAAGTGTGCTGTGCTAATGTTCACTATTCCTGCTGTCAATCTTCCTGGAAGCCAGCAGGAGATTAAAGGAGGGAACAACAGGCTACTCAGAGCCCTGAATTCTCCAAACCTACACATTGTATTTTGTTTCACCCTTGGAAGGCTTCCCCCTTTGGAGCACCTGGCCTGCTGAATGCTGGGCTCACACATTCTGGGGAAGCTCCTCTGCAGTTTCAGCTTCTCCTTGCTTATCTTTTAAATACTGGGGAACCCATTCTGAAATCCCATCATTTCTATTCCTCAGCCTCCTGCAAAAGCCACTTACACACACTGGGACAGCATTCCTGAGCCAGGTGCACAGAGGTGCTTGTTGAACACATCCTCACACTCCCAGCAGCACAGCACCAGCACACTGCACTCGAGCTGCCCCAGCAGGGAGCTCAGCTTTTTAAGCTCTTGTTGTGCACAGACATAATAAATTGTTGCCTCAAAGAGGTTGGTGTTTACTGATTAACTCCAAGATATGCGTTCAATTCCCATTTCCCTCGCTTTCAGAACGAGAGGCTTTGCTTGCTGAGGCTAGTGTGCTATTAACTTGAGCAGATTGTTACTGTGCTGGTGGTTATTTTTCTAAATCAGCCATTTCAACCCAGTTACATCAGTGGCAGTAGCCTGGTTGTCCCATCACTCCACAGACACGGTGACAGAGACAACCCTCCCCAATCCTGGCCCAAAAGCAGGAAAGCACTGGCCAAACACAAGCAGAGGAAGGCTCTGACTGCTCCTGCAGCCTTAAAAAAAAACAGGTCACTGAAACAAGTGAGGAGGGAAAGGGCTCAAAATGGAAAACCATGCATCCTTAGGTCTATGCTGTTAATCCAAGTCCTTCTTGAGAGAGCTGCTATAGGAGCATTATTGGCTGGAAGCATTTCTAGCCAAACACACTGTAACACATGCAAGCACCAAGCCAGCACAGCCATTCAGCCACAGCAGGGTGTCAGCAGCTGAATGGCTGAATACTCTGAATTAATCTAACTTTGGGTCTGGCCAATTTCTGTTCATACAGAGCAGGCTCTGCACAGCCAGAGCACAGACAGCACTGCTGCATCCTCAAAAGCTTTGTGAGGGGGAAAAAAAAACCCCACCAGAGAATAATCCTCCAGTTAAACCCATGAGAGAACCACTTTTGTTGCTCCAAGGACATTACTTTTGCTGCTGCATATGCCTACACTGCAAATCTTCTCAAGAAGTTTCAGGAATGAAAGTCTTACAGACTTTGGGAAAAAGTCTTAAGAACCAGACATGCTATTGTTAGGAGCAGAGAAAAGAGACAAATTGTAAAAGTCAGACTACATAAATGATTTCCATGGACAAAAATACCAAGCTGAAGAGGTTAGCAGAACAGACAGGATTTGAAATAAGTCTCCGCTTCATACGTATGCTGGGAGCCTCGTTTGTGCCCAATGGAGAACAAGCTTCTTACCAAATTTAACTCTTCATTCTGTCTTACTGCTTCAGAATATGAATCATCAAGTTTTTTCTGCAATTCAGTCAAGAGATCTTTGAGCTGAAATGAAGTTTAGAGTTTTAGGATTTGTCTCCTTAGGATGCCCCTTCTCTTCTGCTCAGTTGTTAGTGTGCTGCTCTACCCTAAGGTCACAAGCATACAAACTCCTCAGCCACAGGGGCTAAGCACTAGGTTAGTTTGCCAGCCAACTGGTAACCAAAAGAGTAAATTAAAAAAAAAAAAAAGTACAGCTTGGACATTGATGTTTACCTCTCTGACTTCTGAAACATAAGTAGATCGTTCTATTTCTGCCTTTTCTAGTTCACTTTCCAAATGTTCTCTCTCTTTTTTAAGCTAGAAACAGAAAAACAGAGTTAAAACAGATGCTTTCAGTGCTTTCTTGCAGTACCATTTGCTTGATTTATAACTGCCTGTAAATTTCTATCAAATATTCCATGACGTTTAGAGAGCATTTTGAGCCCAGTGATTGCACAGTGCAGATTTAAACCTCAAAAATAAGATAAGAAGAGAAAGAATCAAGCCCATGATTGTCAACAAGCAGTGAACAGCTCAGTCTCACAAGAAAGAGCCCCAGTGGGTGAGCACAGAAATAAAAACCAGGACAATTTCCCAGCTTCTCTGCCTGTTAAAAAAAACACTGCCCCAAAAGGCTGGGGCCAAACTGCAGCACAGGCTGTGCCACTGACAGGAGAGAAGCTCAGATTTACAGCACAAGCCTAAATTGTGTTTGAACAACATAAAGCTTCAAGGACAAGAAGAAGAAACCACCTGCACGTACAGTTTGGACTTCTTTGTTCTCCTCCTTTAACCTCTCCACCTCGTGCTGCAAAGACGTGACCACGGAACGCACCTGCAGTTTGGGGGAAAAATAAAAGTATTTGTTTGGTTGGGTTGGTCAAGAGAAACTCTGCATAAGTACACAGGATTGTAGAAACGATCTAAGAATATGCAGGATGAAATCAGAGTGGTTGAATAAAATAAGATGTTGACTCAAATAATTCAATATACTGAGTCTACACCATTCCTACCTATGGAGTACTTTGACATATTTAGAGCCCACATGCCTGAAAGGTTTGGAATATAAGCACTAATCCAGTTGTCCATTAGCCATGGCAAGGAACATATCCTTCCCAGACTGGGAACAGTCACCATCCATGTACCCAAACCCAACATTTTGAGCCTTATTTGGGGCTGTGTAAGTGCAGCAGATGGCAGCACATCTATAGCTCGAGATCTGACAGCCTTTATAAGCCCCTCAAACAAGATGTTTATAAATCATCTGTTTGCTGCCAGGCTCACACAGTGGCACTCAAATTTACTAAGCAGAGATACTTTAGAAATTACTTTTCAAAAAAGCAGTTTGACCTACTTTAATTCTAGATTAGAAAAAAAAAATTAAAAGCCTTTTTTCTTCCCACTTTTGCTAGCAACAGAGCCTTCCTAAAAGGAAAGCTTTGCAGGCAATTTCAAGTGCAATTAGTTGACCATAATGCATTAAGCAGTACTTTAACAGCTTTCAGAAAATTGTTATGATTCTATGATACTTCAATTTTAGCACAAAGAGTCTGTATCTGCTGACAAATATACTTGGAAAAAAAAAACAAAAAAAAAACAAAAAAAAAACCAAAAAAAAAAAACCCTATGTGTTCAATATAAACAGAGTCCAAGTTACCAGGATCAGAAAAATATATATTCCTGGGCACATTAATAGGACACTTGTGCATTCAATCTTTGGCTTCCTATCCCAACAGAATTTAATATTATTAGTTATTATTTGGCTGCTTCCTACAGCACCTGCAAAGGACTCCCCACGCCTGGAATTGTCCAAGGCCAGGTTGGATGGGGTTTGGAGCAACCTGGGATAGTGGAAGGTGTCCCTGCCATGGCAGAGGTTGGAACTGGGTGAGCTTTAAGGTCCTTTCAACCCAATCCACTGTGATTCTGTGACTGTGACACAGATTTGTCACAATGGTCAAAGACTTTACACCTGTGCTGTTCATTTTTCTTGCTTCTGTAAAAATGGCAACAGAAATAGTGACACAAATCTAAAGATAACAACAAATCCTCCCTTTTTAGTCTCTTTCGTGGAAATACATTCCTTCAAAACTGAAAACCCAGCCTTTACATGAAGCTAAGTATCAGAGCACCAAAATACCATTGCTATGAGGAATCATTCCTATTATACCTGTTGCAGGTTCACCTTTTTCATCCCCTGGTCATACACATCAAACCAGGCAGCAAGGGCTGTTCCACACCTGCCTTCACAGGGCTCAGACACCCTCTGTGACTTCAAGCAGAACCTGCCTGGCTGCTGAGGAGAAAAAAAAAACAACTTCAGAAATACCTGTTTAAGTTCCTTCTGTGATTCTTCAACTTTTATCTTCCATTTGCTTTCTTCCTCTTCCACACTCCTCTGTAGCCTTTGTAAAATCCCCTCCTAAGAAGAGAGAGGGATTTGAAAGCTCTGAGCAGAAGAAAGGCAGCTGGAACATCACAGAGGTGACCAGGCATCCCACTTACTGTCTCTGCCAGAACAGATTTGTATTTTTCACACTCCAGCTGCAGCAGGATGTGCATTTCCTCAGCCTCCTTCAACTTCTGCTCCATAGCCTGGCAAAGGAGGAAAGGCAACCACAAGAGTCACATCTCAGTGGATGGATTTCAGTTCTACTCATCTTATTTCAACAAGCTGGTATCACTCCTGGGCGGGTCTGTCTTTCCAACCCATGAAAAGCCAACAGCAAGTGCAGTGTTCACCTACAACTCTCAATGCCCAATCACAAACTCTGAGTTACTGAAAAAAACCCTGTTACTTAAAAAAAAAAAAAAATAGAATGGGGGATTTTCAATTTCATGAACTCAAAATTCCATAAGGTACTTATCAAAGATGCAAATCCACTTCTGTAAATATCTAAACAGCAGGCTGCCCAGAGAAGCTGTGGCTGACTCATCTCTGGAAGTGTTCAAGGCCAGGCTGGAGGAGGCTTGGAACAAGCTGGTCTAGTGACTGGCATCCCTGGCCAAGGCAGGGGGGTTGGAACTGGATGATCTTTAACCCAAACCACTCCAGAATTAATATAAGACAATTTTCTCGTGACTTGCCTGAGAACCTGAACTTCCCAGCCCTCAGCACCACTTGCAAGGTTTATATTGCACAAATACATTATGCCACACACCAGTTGCCCATCTTTTGTGCCTACCTTGACATCTTCAGGTCCTGAAGCCTCTCTTAAGTATTCTTTAGCCATCTTTTCAAACCCACATATCCACTCACTGTGGCTCTGTTGGGAAATCATTCAGTTAAGGCTGAGAACAACCTCAGAAGGCTCCTCAGGACATTTCCCTCCCCACTGCAGGCAGAGGGAGCAGAGTTCTCAGTGCCCCAAGCCCCTGGAGCTCACACACAGCCCCAGGGTTGTTGTTCAGCCAGTGCCACACACAGCTGGCAGCAAGCCAGGAGCACGAGGTGGTGACACACACACAGAGCTCAGGGGGTCTGGATGAGCTGAAACACAGCTGGGTGACAGAGAACTCCCTGCAAGTGTCAGGGCCCTGCATGAGCGTTTCAAGATCCAAAGGAACCTTTCCCAAAATCCCTGAGCACTTCAAGCAGATGCTGTGTAACTCTAAGAAGGTTGTTTTATAACTTTACAGAAAGTCTTTTTAAAGACTAGTTTTACTTTAGCCCATTTGGGAACAATTTTCAACATGAATATTCAAAATCTCTAGAGGTTATAAATGAAATGCACCCATTTTTCCAGCCTCACTTGATGTTATTCACCCCATCTGAACCCCGGGCATTTTCCCTGCAAACCACTGAAAGCCACCAAAAATATAAAATTGGAAATCTGTGCTTGGGAACAAAATAAAAGCCCCTTAAATTGTGTGAACTGTCACTGAGGCACTGCAGCTTCTCTGGAAAGGTTGGGAATATACAGATCTCCATCATGCCAGACAGTGAGCAAACACAGCAAGGCATCATCTACCCCTGAGAATTTACTATCTCAGGGAGACACAAGATAACACAGGTAAATCAGATGCAGGGGCATAAAAACCACAAGATAACAACTTTTATTTTGCACTTTTGCATTCTTGAAGCAACCTATCTGCAGCTTTGCTTCCCTTTGCAAGTACAGGCACCACCAGCAAGTGACACTCTCATCCCACTGCAAAAACCTTGGGATAGAGGGGCTGTGAGGAAACACTGGCCAGCACAGAAGGAGCAGAGCTCCCTGACTCCCAGCAGCAGGGGAAGAAGAGCCACTTCTCTTACCATGTTGGAAGGAAGAGAGACTTTGGGGAAGAGCTTCTGGAGGAGCTGGCGTGTCTCCACCTCGGCAGCTTCCAAATGCTGCTGCTTCTCCTAAAGCAAGAGGAGGGCACAGGTGAGACTGGGCACCACCGACCTGGCAACAGCCTCTCCTCTGCCTACAGCAATTTACTTAACCCAGGAAGTCTTTTTCTAAGTGAGAAAGGTGCTAAAAAGTCCCTACAATTGTCAGCAAATTGCTTCAGAAATGGGCACTGAATTGCTCCAGAATTTGGCCTTTGTGTTTGTTCTCACTTAAGCTTCTATTTTCTGAAGTTCTCCTCCAATCTTGCCTGTCTGTACAGAAATTACACCTCTGTTCACTTGTCCACAACACAAACTGCACTGTGCTGAGTAACTGCAGCCACAGATCACACCAGCCCTGCCACTCAAGTTAAGTGAGCTCAAAATCAAATGAACTGGATGATCAACTACCTTTGTTGTTTTTTTTTTGGTTTTTTTTTTTAATCTGTACTTTTAAAATCATTTTAGGTGCAGAAAAAAAATCACCAAAAGGTAACGCCATCACATCAAAAACAGAGAATTAAAAGTCAAAAGGAAACTTTGTGTTAATGCACATTTGAACCAGGCCAAGAAAGTAAGACTTTCAAACATTACTTTTAAATACTTGAGAGGAAGCCACTTAGATCCTCTCTTCCCCACCCTGGATGCAATGGGAGATAATTATTAGAGCTGTGTGACAATTTCCAGGAATTTTTTTGTTAGTGCTCTGCAAATATAAATACCCAGAGCCACAGGCACCACAGATCTGTCCTCCCATGTATTTAATGTTAGAAGCAGAGCAGCCACAGCACACGTGCTTGCTGTGCTTGTGGCAGATTGAGTTAGTTTAGCCATACAACACTCAGGCTCCCATTTAAACTTAAATGCAGAAAGCCTGGAACACTGCACAGAAGGGCACCTTTCAGCCAAAACCCTCCACTGCTCCTTGGGATTGTTTTTCCCTTTGACATCAGTGCTACTGCCTGGCTGCTCTGAGTTCCTCTGCTGCAAGGGATGGTGGGGTGAGCAGATTCAGAGACAGAAACAGACAGGAGACATTAGGTGGTGAGGCTGTGCTAAGTGCATTAGTTGGCAGCAATTTGGGAGCCACCAAGAAGTGGCAAAAGGTTGTTTTTTGCTGAAGTCTTCCAGCTGCAAGAGAAAGCAGGCAAGCATTAGCACACAGCCAGAGCAAGGCCAGGCTGTTCCCAGTGCAGAGACACAGACACACAACCCCAAACCAGAGCTCCTCTGCTCCTGCCTGCCTGCCTGGTGCTCTTAGACTTAGCTGGATGCTTTGTTTTTGAGTTCTGCACAGTGGCAATGAACACTGAAAAAAAGCCCACAGCAAACACAAGCTCCTTTCAGGGCAAATCACATCCCCACATCATTGTGAATATTGGTCCATGTCCCTTCAAGGAGGAAATTCGCTGCTGTGGTCACACCATTTTTAATGAGAAGCTCCACGGTTTTTTAATAATAATTTAGTCCTGGTTTTCCCAGGTCCAACAGATTTCCTCAAGCACAGCCAAAGCCCAGTAGAAGAAAGCAGGTTGCTCACCAGCACAGCTTTTAATCTGGAGCTCCCCACAAATCAGAAACAATTCACGACAGCTCTAACAATTATGCAAACAGAAATCAAAAGTCAGCATGCCCACAAACTAACCATTAAAAAAAAAACAACAAAACCTAAAGACAACAGGAAGAAGCAGAGGTGAAAGTATATGAATGATCACTCAGAAGAGATTATACTTAAACTGCAGTAAAAGTTAAATGTCTCCATTTCACTTAAAAAACCAGCTGCAGATCTGCTTCTAGCTTAATGCATCATTTCTAGCAGTCACCATTACAACCTTGGCAGTCTTGTTCACTTTGTCCTGCAGCAATTTTTCAGTTGATGCCAATGCTTCCATTGCTTCCCAGTTTTTCTCCCGAAGGTCCTAATCATTTTTAGAAAGAATGATTTCAGTTCAGCCAATATTCAAACTCTTTTCGCTTTTACTTCAGAGAAATATTTCGCACTTACATTCCACCATTCGCATTTAAATGCTGGTTACTGCAAGGTGATTTTGCTGGGGAGTATGACATACACTAGCAAAAACAAGTGTAGTGTTGAAAGAATCTGAATGAAAAGTGGGGGGGGGAAAAAATGCCAATTTCTGCCCAACCTGCCCCCGTGTCCAAAATTGATGCAAGTGTCGCTGCAGAGCATCATCACTACAGCGACCCCACACTTTGACTGCACTTGTAAGAAGAAAGAGGGAAGTTTCCAGAAGTAGTGAGGAACACAGACACCAAACCACAGATCACACAACAGAGTGTTAGGCATGTTGCAGTGCAGAACCCAGCATGGACCCAGGAGACCTTGAGGTGTGCACATTTACACATCAGAGGTGTGCCCCTGGTCCTGCCCCCACCAGCACAAACCCGCCGCTGATTTCGGGAACACGCAGCTCAGGGTTTGCAGCTCTCTCCACTGCACCCACACAGGACTGGTTTGGTGCTCACCAGCCCTCCTGGGAGGCTCTGGGATTTCAGCAGTGGGGAGCACATCCCAGATCCAGGTGGGAAGGCCAAGGTGCCGTGCTCCTGGTGTCTTTCTTGGCGAGGTCATCAAACGTGTACTCCACAAGATGTCAACACAACTCAGTGAGAGGCTGAGAGCTCTTCTAAGAGCAGCCTCACAGCTCTTCTCTAGGAAGGATGGTGGGGCCTTACAGCAAGGAGATTACAGTGCTTGGGATTTAGATTTCATTTTTTCCAATGCTCAGAGCCAATCTCCTTTAGCAAAGGGCTGTTTTGGAAAGGTTGCATTTTAAATTCATCAAAAGCCTAGCAATCACCTACACTCATTGTACTTTACCACTTCTATTTTCCCACAATCCTAAGGGCTGTTCATAGGATATAAACACAACATTGAATAAAACTGAGAAAAGTGGGGATCCAAGGTCTGGTCTGCCTTTAGCAGCAGCCAGACTTCTGCCTGCAGCACAAAGGGTATTCAGACCTTGTGAATCTGCAGGAAACAGACCTTCTGTTCTACCTTTCCAGCTCACCTGTCTTCTAAGACTACTCAGCCTCTTTCTCTCTACTTTATTTCAGCTCTTAAACAGCATTCCTTGCTCAAAAGTTCTCAGTATTTTCCTCAGATTGTCTGACTACTAAGAAATAAAGCTTACTGCCTGGTATTCATTGGATTTTACAGGGTGTCAAGGAGAGATACATGAGATAAACACTCTGTATTTTAACTTTCTTCCACATAACTTAAAAGGCAACACTCCCCTGCCCTGCACAGGTAATGCATTACAAGGAAGTAACTCCACAGCTCTGTGATGATGGAAGATACAATCTTTAATTCCATCTACAAACAACCCAGACTGCACCATCAGCAGCTGTTGTGAGACTGAGTCCTTCACTTCCTCTGGAAGATCAGGATTAGTCGCTCTCAGGAATGGGAAGAGCCAGATCTGAGCAGCCTGAAGGTAATCCCTGTCCACACACAAGGACCAGAACTCTGGCAGAGCACAGCATCTTTCCTCCTCCCACCCACCCTCCCCTTGGCAAAGGACATGTTTCTGAACAGGGTTAACCAGGTTTGAATCCAAATCCAAGAACAAATCCTAGCAAGTCTCCTTCCTCTCATCCAATCGAGAAATTGTCCAGGAGCTGACACAACTCTGAGCACTCAAGTCAGGTGTGCTGAGTCACTCCCAAGAGGAAAGGTGTTCCCAAGGGACACTGTACAGCAGACAGCTGTCAGAAACACTCCCTGCAAAATGCCCCTGGCCTCAAGGAGTGCTGGGAGCACAGGTCTGGTTGTTTTGGGGGGTTTGCTGGGGCGGTGGGGGAAGAATTTCCTTACGTTGTTCTTTTTCCTCTGCTGTTCAAAAGCGTTCCTCTGAGAGGCGAGCTCACTCTGGAGACTGGCGATCTCCTTCTCTTTGCCTGCAACCCTGAGTGGACAAAGGGAACCACAAACAAGTCAGGAGGCATTGAAGGAATCTCCAGTGAAGCCCTGACACCCTTTCCCACACACTAAGTTGCCTTCCCTTCCAGCAGCACGCTCTCTCTGAAAAGCTGTTTTCACTGACTTGGCAGCATCGCCTGCTTCCCACTGCTCCCTGAACCACTCTGCCTGAGCAAACCCATTGTAAAGCTCTTGTTTGCCTACAACAGGCATCTGCACACATTTATCAAGGCCATGGGAAGGCAACACATTAGCTGAAGGTAGAGTCAGCCTGCCCACGCCAGTACAACACCACGGAACAGGCACTGCCTGCTGGAGGAGAGCCTTCCCTTCCACGCACCTCATCCACAATTTCTAAGTCATTTCACTTGAAAGACAAGTAATTCTGCCAGCCAAAAATGTATGACAGTGGCAATTTGCTTTGCACAATATAGCATTAGCTTCCACATAGTTATTTAATGTGCTTCAGCCCCACATTATAACACACTTCTACCTGAGATTTTCCCTGGAAGAGATTTCCAGATGATTTTATGATAGGAACAACTCTCTGCTAAGCTGAAGTTCCAAGAAAAAAGCCTGTCACTTTTGCTTGAAACACCAACATTTAAATCTTCAGCCATACAGCTGAGCTGGCATGCATTCAAAATAACATCAATCAAGGCTTGCTTCTCTGGTGGGCACAACATACTGCCAGCACTGTCTGTCTGCAGGAGATTACACCTGAGGATTAGCAGTGTGAGCAGAATCTCCCATGCTCAACTTTTATTAGACAACAATTTAAATTTATTTTTTTTTACTGGCCACTTCACATACTCTGAAATCGTACATTTGGCATTTATTTCTAAATTTCCTGAGCAATTAAGTGAACTGAATCAATTCTCTAATGCATCCAACTCCTGGCAGTACTCACACTTGCAGAAGCTCCTCGCTTTGGACAGCCAGAGATGCCTACAAGGAGATCAGAGATGTGTTAGGAGCAGAGCAGCAGCAAGGACCAGGATCTGCCTTGTTAACCAGGCACTGCTGCAACACCAGAAAGCTGCACTCTGGCCCCTTGAGGGAATCCTGCCCAGCTTCCTCTGGCCAGGAACACAGCAGGCAGAAGGGCAAGCACAAGGCTGCAAATCCATGTGATAAAAGAAAGCAGGAACAGAGATGCAACAGCCAGAAAAGCTGGCTCAGTGCAACCCAACCTCAAAGGTGTCCCTGGATTTCCATGGGCAGTACAACTCCTGGTTTTCCATGTCATCCCTGCAAGCTACCACCACCCACTTTTGACTTCACTCAGTAACACTGCAATTGGAAGCTGTACCTGTTTGCAGTTCTCCTGCTTTAATTCCTGTATTTGAGCTTTGAAAGATTCATTTTCTTTTTGCACATCCTGTTGAAAGAAAAAAGGCAATATATAATAATGTACACTCACAATATACACACTCTTCAAACTCAAGGTGTTTCCATCAAAACTTTACCTGTAACTGTTTTACTTGGTTTACAATTTCTCTCTCTTTTTCTTCCACCATAGCTTTCAACTTCTTCATTTGTTCTTCTTCCCCTTTCAGCCTGCAAAGATGGTTCAGAAGATAAGGAGAAAGGGTTAAAGTAAGAAAAAAAAAAGTTAAAGTAAGAATTTATGCTAAAAAGGGACAGACACCCAAACTGGGACAGTTTTTGCAGCAGAAGTTACATACATTTGGTATGTTGAGGCTGCCTCAGGTAGCACACACTGGCTGGGAGAGCAGCACGTCACAGGAGCTGCTCTGAAGACAGAGCCCTTCCTGGCACAGTCTCACACAACCTTCCTCTGACTTGGAGCAGCCAGACAAAGCAGAATCAAAAGAGAGCAAAGCCTGGCAGCATTTCTCCATAAAACAGGAGCTGGAGAATTGGCTATTGCAGATCTCAGCCTGAAAATGGCACAAACCGGATCTGTTTGCTGCTGCTGCTACCGACTGAGCCACAGGCACTGCAGCCCTTAGACATGCTGAACAGAAGGAGAAATTAGCCCTAGACAGGAGAAGCAGCAGCAGTTCCACTGGTTAATAAAGCCCTGGGTGCACATTCCCAGTGTGGGAGCAGCACAGCTCAGGGCAGGGACGCCAGGCACGGCAGCAGCCGGCTCCAGCCACCGGCACTAACAGCTGATTTTAGCAAAGCCCACAAAATTCCTGCCACCAATTCAAACATTCCAATTGAAGAGAAACTCAATGCATATTCCCAGCAGGCACTTGAGGAACTGCTACTCTGCATACTCACAGGTTCTCCACGTTCTGGACTTGGGATGCAGCAGGTACCTGAAAAAGTAAATCCCGGTCTCATTTTGATGGCACAGTTTTCAAATTAACAGCAGCTCTTTGCACAAGAAGGGGCAACACACAGCTTGCAAGACATTTGCCAAAGAAATACCAGGAATTTTGCACCAGGCATTGCTCCAAGAATATCTAAACACATAATGGATTTCAGAAACAGAGCTTACACCAAGCAGCCCAAACTTCACACCAGCCAATTGCTCTCCCCATTCCATCCTCCCCCTGGGATAAATGCCTGTGTCTAGACATCCACCCAAAATAAAAGTGCAACTCAGTCTCTTCCTTTTACCATCAACAAAAATCCAAGCCAGAATACCACCTTATTGGAAAAATTCTTCCATTAAGTAACACCAGGCTTCAAGGTTGTCCAGTTGTCTGCTCTCAAGTCCAGTGCAGGAAATCAAAAGCCAAAACATTCCAGCCCCAGGAAAAGGCAGGAAGAAATCACTTCAAGAGATCCTGCATGACCAGAGCCCTGCAGAGATGCTGCTTCAGCCTGGCAAGGAGGTGGCTGGGACACAGCTGGGACTGTCTGTGAGCTCCAAGGCTTTCAGACCACCACAGCTCCTCTTTATGCACGGTATCATCCCAGTTAAAACCTCCCAGAACTTGCTATCCATGTAAAACCTGTTTTGGATGAACACAGCTGAACTAGTGGGCTTTCTGCATTATAAACAGCTTAGTCAAGTAGGATTTAAAACATCTCCAAGCTGAAGCCAATGCAAATCCTCTGTGTGAGGTAGAGGAGAAAAAACAACTTCCTGTTCAAGCAAGCAGCATTCCCAAACCACCTCCACTCTGCAGGCTGTACCTGTTGGAGTTGTTGCAGGTTCTGTTGTTCCAGCTCCTGAACTTTACTGGTTAATTGTGCAATTGTATCCTTCTGACCCTTTGGATAGATAAAAAGCAAGGTTAGAAGTGGGAATTTATTTTTTCCCAGCCAGAAAATCTGCAACAGAACTTATTTCCCTTCAGAATATTAAAGCAGCTTACCTGCAGGCATTCTCCTTTCTTAACAATCTCTTTCTCCTTCTCTTCCAGTAAGGCCTCCATGGTTTTCACCTGTTTTTCCTTCCCCTTCAACCTGTGCCATTGAACACAGACACACAGCATAAACCCCCTGCTCTTTCATCCATCTGAAAATAAAGCATCCCATGCTTTGCAGCACCTAACAAAAGCAGCATCTGTCATCAAAGGCACAAGCACCATTCACCTACTACAGATCAATGTGTGAACACTTCCACTTCAGCCTGCTTAGCAGGAGATGCCCTTGATCCATGGCACTGATCATTAGGTGAAAGCAAACTCTGTGCTGACACACTGCAGGGGTTTCACAAATGTGTGCTCTCCTCATCCAAAAATACTCCCTAGCCCCTCCCCAGCTGGGGATACAAGGGGCTGAGTGAGCATTTCCCCACCCCTACAGCTCAGGTATTACCAAAGGAGGTTTATGCCTTGCCTACATCCCTCCATCCTGACTTGGATTTAAGGGGTAAGGGCAGAACAGACATTAACAACTGCACTTACAGAGTCTGAAGTTCTTTGACTTGTGATGTTATTGTCACCTAAAGAAAATAATAAACGCTTCAGTTCAATGCACATGGAAAAGGCACATAAATGCTAAAAATTGCTTTATGAAGAAACATGGAGAAAAGCTATCAGACATTATAAAAATAAGCACCATTTATTGCAGTAAGCATAAACACACTTCTTTAAAATTACAAAGCACCGAGTGTCTCCAACTATTGACATTCCCCACATTTAAAATGTGACTTCCAGAGCAGCAAAGTCAGCAGTACAAATGGAACACAAGCAGGCCCACAGGAGACACAGAGGAAGAAGCAAAGAGTGGCTGTGACCATCATCTCACTGGCAACTGCAGCTCCAGCCAGAGATCATCCCTGGCCACTGAGACCTTTGCATAAGGAAAAGCTTTTTAGGTGTCTCTGAGAAGTCAGCATTCCCTTAAATTCCCATTCTAAGGCTAAATATGGGTTGAAGACACAAGATTTGGTGGCAATGTTACTTTTGAATGCTGTGTGAAAGCCTGACAGTGGTTATCTGTCAATCCTCTGGACAACATGGCAGGAATTCCAGACATTCCCCAAAAATCTCTCTTCTTTTTGCAGGAGACCACAAGGTGCACAGATACATCACCTTTGGAGCAAACATCCCTCCCAGAGCATTCCACAAACAGCAAACCTAAACTGCATTTTTTTTTCCTGGACTCTGACAGTTCCAGGGAAGGAAATGCACACAAATAACTCCCTCAGCTCCTGGAAATTTGCTTCGGAGGAAAAGCCCAAGACGGAAACACATTCTGTGAAGCTCTGCCTAAAAAGGCCAAAACTCTTCACACTGAGAAGGAGGTGACACATTGGAATGCAGCTGAAGGGGCTGAAAAGAGTGCAGACCAAAAACACAACCCACACAAACAAGCAAACTTCCTGACAGCACGATGGATTAAGCTGCCTGCAGAATGGGCTCCCTAAGGAAACGTGGGCTTCCCTTGGTTTGGATGCCAGACAGCAATCATGCCAAAAAAGCCCATACTCCTCCATCCCTGCATTCCTGATAGCTAAAGTAAAACTGACTGTGCCAAGACTGAACTCTTTTTTGGGCACTGGGACAAAAAACAGTCTTGGGATTACCTGGAAAGCTTTGTGTACTACACAGCAAGGAGCAGTAACTTCAGAATTTGAACTTTTCAAGTTGCCAGCCCCCAAGATGTCCCTGGGTTTCACATTTACTACAGGGACAGTGTGCTAAACTGCAGCTGATGTTGCAATGCATTAAGCTATAGAAATTCTTGCCAAATTTCACACTAAAGCTCAGGCTTCCAGAGGTGTGTGGTTTCTGAAGGACAGCATCAGTTATCCTACTGTTACTAGTTAAATCCTAATAGTTAAGCCTATTTCTATGGCTTTATATCCAAGAACAGTGTAGCTCCAGCAATAAAAAGTTCCTTGCCCAATGACATTCACCAGTGAAAAAGAAAACACCAGAACAGAAAGGAGTGAGCAGCACATCCAAGGCAAGGCTGGTTCACACTGCTGGCACTAAAGTGTTTTACCTGTTTTTCCATCTCAAGCTGGGAATTTCCTACTTCTTCTTTCAGAGCCTCTATTTCCTGTGTCAAAGCCTTTTCAATGACAAAACAAGACAGGGTTGGACAATGGAAACACAAAAACACCACAAAAATGGATGCTACAAATTGGTCACTGTAGGATGCCAGGCAGTAACAAACAAATGTGGTTGTGGCATCAACACAGAAAGGAAGGCAGGGATTGCACAGAGATACCTGAACAGTCTTCTCCTTGCTTGCTACTTTTAGGATTTCAGCTTGTAGGAGTTCTTCCACTGATTTTATTTTTCCATCCTTCTCGTGGATCCTTAAAAAGAGCAGAGAAACAACATAAGCTGGCTGAAAAAAAAAATGTGTTACTCAAGCAAATACACAAAGTTTGGTTCTGTTACCACATCCCATCCCATCACCAGCCTCAGGGACCCACAGTGGGACCAGGCAGGAGCAACAAATAGGGAGAATAAGACTGGGACTAATGCAGAAACAGCTGGCTTTATAGAACCAGGAGTTCACATGCTAAATCAATACTATCACAGTCCAAAAAAAAATGCAAATTAAGATATCAAAAGTGCCTGGAATGACATACACTTAAAATCAGCCTTCACTGGACATTTCAGCAAAGTATTTATCAACTTAAAATATACACACAGGGGACAATGCCATTCCTTTTAAAGTGCCTACTGAATAAAAATGATTATCTGACAAATCAGAGCAATTCCTCACCTAGTCAAAGGCAGGTTTATGAAATTAACTGCTTAGCAGAGAAGCAACTGGATTTTCAGCAGGTATTGATCTGGCATGACATGTTTCAAAAATGAAAATGCTTCCTGCCACACTTACACTTCACCCAGTTAAAAGCCAATCATTTCAGGGAAGCAATACACTTTCACTTGTGGAATAGAGACTGAGAGAATTAACAATCAGAAATTAAATCTGTGCAGTAACTTACACTTTCTGCAGTTCCTCCACCAGTGATTGGAAGGAAACCTGTTAAAAACAGAGCATCATCTTAGGAAAAACAGAACAGAGCAAAACAATCTGTGAATGTTGAGGGGTGAGGATAGAGCTGGAGCTCTCTGGCACTGCATGAACTATGTAGCAGCCTAATGATTTTATTTATCTGGCTGCTCCTGAGAAAATTAGCTGTCAGTCTCCAGTTCCTGGCAAACCAATAATACTAAAATTGCTGCAAGTTCCAGGAAAACAAAAGCAAACCCACACCATCTTTAGGGTGAGGTTCAGGACCAGCATTTCATCAGCTGCCCTTTAACACTGACACTACTGGACATCTCTTCAGGGTCACTGTGCCTCCCCTCCTCCATAAATTATTTTCTAGGAACTAATTGCCCTCCTGAGGTGTCCAAGCAGAGCTGGATGTCAAGGAAAGGCACTCCCTGATCAGCACATCAAAAGTGACAGCACTGTGACAGTGCCACTGATCAGACACAAGGAGAAGGGGGAGAAGTGACACCTGCAGAGTGTGGATTGACACTGGGAAGCTCCAACATTCACCATGAAGCAGGACAAGCTGCCTGCCAGCCATGCCTGCTGCTCCAGGCTTTTGGAAAAAAGAGATCCACAGCCATTTCAGGGCATGGCAAACTCAGACCAGCCCCCAGCCAGCACTGCCTGCATCCTGTACATCTGCCCTGCTTCTGACACTTCTGCAAAGGAAATATTTGACAGAAGTATCAGCTACCAGACCAACTCTGAAAGAAAACAGGATGCTTTGCCAACAGGCTTCAAAGCCATCTCCACCTTCTTCCCCTGACTTTTGCAACCACAGCAAGATTCTTTCAGATTTAGTTTAGGTGTAATAAAAGTTTTAGATGAAAAGTACTACCTGCTCCGATTGCTGAATTTGCAGGCTTTGAAGTTCTTTTCTCAGAGATGAATTTTCTGTTCTCAGGGCCTTTGAAAGCAGACACACAGATAATGAAAGCCTCATTTGTGGGGGGAAAAAAGTGTTAAGCATGACAGAAAAGTAATTTCTTTTAGAATAAGTGAAAGACTTTGAAAGTCTGAAAGAGACCCCCCTCTGCAGCTGTTGGAGCCAAAGTATTCAACAGACTAATTATTCACCATGGATAACTTGGAGTGGACAGCAATTTATAGGGAATTAGAGCCCAGCTATAGAGCAAGGTGGGAGTGCTGTAACTGAGCAGAGAGATCAGAAAAGCAAATGTAATCAATCATGTTACAGCCCATCTTTTGGACAGCCCATTTATTTATATGTATTTACATAATATTGGGATTCTCCCACAGACAGGCTTCTCACAACTTTGGGAACACAAATAAAAATTATTTAACACCATGGGCTTTAACAGAGTAGAGCCCACTCTGGAGTCAATAATAACATACAAAATATATAAGAATTCAAAATGCCCCTGGAATTTAGGCACCTTAAGAAAGGGAACATTGTCTTGGCTATGCTCAGGTGGACACAGCTTTCCAGCAAGAGCCAGCTCAAAACACAGGGATTTCTGTGCTGGCTCTCCAGGCTTCTCATCACCACCTTCTTTATAAATAAACAAGAAGGAAATAACTTTATCACCATCCCAGAGATGTCACTAGTTCATAATTCACTTAACCCTTCAGATTATCAACTAATTAAAAAAAACTCCAGAAGTTTTATAATACCAAGTTTTTACAAAAGACCCTTTGCTGAAGGGAGATTTGTTGGAGATTAAACCAAATATACAGCTCTGGAAATATATTCCCATTATTCCAAAGGCCTCCTAGCAAAATCTGCCCTAGACTAAGGAGAGAGCAGCACTTACTCTACCCCACTGATGCTCATGCTTAGTCTATCTTACAGAAAAGGTTTTCACCTCATCTCCACAAGGTGCTTTTCCTATTCAGAAGGAATTCAGACTGGACTATGAGCACTCCAACAGCACCTAATTGGCAGCACCTAATTTCTATTTCCCCATAAAAAGATAAGAGGAGGGATTTTACCTTCAGCTCCTCCTCTTTAGTAGCCACCTGGATGAGTCCTGCCTCCAGCAGCTCTTCAACTGTCTTGATTTTATCATCCCTCTCTCTCATGCTGAAAAAGCAAGAGTGAAAATTAAGGAAAAAGGGAGTGTAGCTATCAACAATAACCTTATTGCCACCAAAATCTTTATTTTAGCCTCTGATTCAAAAGCAAGTTTCTTACCTTTTTTCCATCTGCTCTATCAAGTCTTTATTTGTCTAGGAAGAAAAAAAAAATAGGTCCATCATTAATTGGATCAATAATGGTTTGGGATTTAAAAAACAAATAATTGGAAAGCACCAACTTAGCAGAAGCTTGGTTACAACACTAATACAGAAAGGAAAACAAAGAAGGGAGAGAAATTCCTCGTGGCATATGTGTCTAAAACTGATGTTGGAAAGAAGTCAGTCTTTCAGGGGAGGGACAGATCCAGCCCAAATTAGTGGCTTTACACTGATGAACCTGCAGCCAGCTCAGTACCTGAAGAATCTGCCCCTCCTGAGCATTTATCAGAAGCACAAGTTCTATCCAAGGCTCACTCAGCAGAACATTTATGATTTCACATTGTGAGAGACCAGATGGGAAAGATAAACCAGCTTCCAAGAAAAATCACCTGCAGGACACCAGAGCAGGCAGAGCCAGGGCAGCAATGCTGCAAATCTGGTTCTCCACCAGGGGAAAGGGAGCAGTTCCAGACAGAGAGCTCCTGACTAGCAGGGAAAGTTTCCTGTCCTGCCACCTTTTCCCAGTGTTTTAGGAAGTTCTCTCATTCCACAATGGTGCAAAGTCAGGGATGTTCACACAGGCTCTCCCAGAGAACATCCCCAAGGAGGTGGAGCTGAACACAACAGCTTTGAACCTGCAGCATCCTCTGAGCACCAGCCTGGCTGCAGCAGGTGAGCCATGGGCAAAAATACAGAACAGGAGGCAAAAGATACCACAGTGTAAAGAGTTTTCTATTTCCAGGTGGTTGCAGAAATAAGTTCTTGCTTGTGTTAAGATGTATGAGTCTTCAGGAACGGAAAAAATAAATCCAGATTTCATTCAGACACTCTTGGCTAGGTCTAAAAGACAGTCACAACTGCCTCACTTGACCCTCCATGGAAGAGAAAATACCTAAAAAAAGCATCAGGTTTTGACATCAACCAGCTCAGCCTACAGCCAGGCTAAGAAAAAATACTGAAGACATTAAAAACACAGAAGATATTTGATAAAAGCTCAGCAAACACTGGCTGTACCTGCTCAGACAGGAGAGTCTGCAGCTTCTGAACTTCAGCCTGCAGAGTGGTGTTTTGATCCTTCAGAACCTGGAAGAAAATTGAGGCATTTTATCAGTTCAGAACTGCAGAGCCTAAATACAGTTTTTCCATAATGGTAAAGAGGCAATTAAATAGCACAGAAGTCATTACAGAGAGTTCTTTGGAAGCTACAGGACTACAAAGAGTCCTTTCCTTCTCTATCTTGCTTTTCTGTATTAAGGACAAAAGTATTGGCCTTATGTTCCCATGAGAAATTCAGCTGTTACCATCTTTATTCCCTGGCAGAAAATCAGACAGTACCAAATGTGAGAAGCTCAGAAAAAAAATGCATTTTCCTCCTAAAGCAGCATCAGCATCGTGTCAAGATTTGATAACTGCCTCTTACAAAACACTCATCTGGCCCAGCAAATGGCCCAAGATCTCCCTTTTGAGTTCCCTTCAGCTGCCTCAATGGAATTGGCAATCCAGCAGCACAGAGGTGTGCACAGCTCCCACACTTGGTCCCACTGGGAAGAGGTGGGTGGGGAGGACAAACACACTTGGCCTCTCCTGCTGCATTCCTGCTCCATACAATGGTCACAGCAGCTCTTCACAGACAGTGTTTTAAAATCCTCCTCTGTTATTGCTTTTTGTCTTTTTAAAGACTTGCTTGGTGCTCTGCAAAAGTGAAAAGCAGGACACGTGCTCTGTGCTCCAGCCCCAAAGGCTTACAGGGAAAAAAGCACAAGCAGGAAGGGACAGCAACAGTGAGGATTAGATGTATTGCTCTGTTTTGAACCTGGCTTTTCCCTCTTTCATGTGCCTGGGAAAAAAGCAGCACTTCCTTAGGTGGAAGCATTTAGAACAGCACTGGTCTGGTTTCTGTTTGGCATCAAAGAGAGGAGGAAGGAAAGAGCAGCAGTGCACACAAACTCATGCTGAGAGCACACCGTGGATTTCTGCACCATCACGATGATGATCTGCATTCAGCTCTCTATTCACTTCCCAAGAACTGCTGGAACTGCCTGCAGGTGATTTTTGCCATTACTTAGCACTGAATTCATTAGAGCACATAACCATTCACAACACTTCTAAGGCCTTTTTCCTGGGTAACAGTTACTACAGAAACCATCACACTAAAAGGATGCTCATATTCCTTCTCACACTCATTTTCACCTCACCTCCTTTTTTATAAGCCCTGAGAGTGTCACTAACTTGAGACTTGCCCACTTACTCCAGTCTGCCACCTCTTCCCACTCCCCTTTCCACACTGTTTATGCACCTCTGACCCAGCACACACTTCACTGAAGATTCATCAACAGCTTCATTCCAAAAATAAACTGAATTTGTTTCCTACTTCATTACCTGAACAAACTTCCTCCCTCTTATCCTCTGACAGCTTAGAGAAACTACAGAGCCTTGGCAAGGGACTCTCATCAAAACCTCTTTGAAAGTGTCACTCTAATACAAGAATCAAGTTTACTACCTGCTTCAAAGAGCTCCAGGAGACTCCAGAGGCTTCTCCTACCAAAGCATCCTGACTCTGCCACTGCCCACTCGCTCTGTTCCTCCCCAGCAAACTCACCAAGGTGACAGTGGGAGGTTCAGAGGGACTGACCTCACACCAGGAACATCAGAGGAGCAGCAGCACCCACCACAGGCTTTAAAGGAGTTAAAGGGATGGAGTCTGCACCTCTCTGGAGAAGCAGGGCTGTTTCTAACAGCACAAGTTCAGAAGAAAAAGGCCAAGGTGGCAGAGGGCAAGGAGGAATTAAGCAGCTCTCTGCACACCCAGAAACAAGCAGCAGCTTTGCTGTGCAGACCCCAGATGTCAGAACAAAAGCTTCAGCAGTTTAGCTGCAGCCTTATGAGAAAACGTGGAAAGAGGCAGAGTTAAAATAAGCATTTTTTACATCTGCCTGACAGAAAACAGAGGCTTGGCATGATAATCCAAGCTACAAAGGCTCCAATAAACAGCACCAAGGCCTTGAAAGGCACATTTGCAGGTGGAATGCAGGGAAATCACAACAGTTTTTACTGTACAACCTCCTCTTGCAGAATTCAAAGCCCTCTCTCCACAACTGCAGACACTGCATTTAACTTGAGTTATCCCACCTCTCACTGTGCTGCCCAGTCTGCTGCTACTACTGTGACTCACATTGCTCCTGCCTTACAAACAGTATTGTAATTTACCTTAGCACCCAAAAGTCAGTTTTATTTCACTGTTCTACAGTTGGCTCCACCTCTAGAGACTGGAAAACTTACTGAAAACAAGCACAAAAACACCTGTTCTGTATCTTACCTGGAATTCTTCTTTTGTGTTTGAAATCTGAGTGAGCTCTTCTCGAAGCTGATCTTCTAGAGTTCTTATTTTGTCATCTTTTATGTGAATGCTGAGACACAGCAGAACAGTTAAACACATTTCCCCATCCAAGTCTTACAAAAAGCATCATTGAAAAGAACATAAAAGACTGATAAACATTGTTTATCAAATCCCAGAGCTATTTACCTTTTCTGCATCCTTTCCAGCTCATGTGCAGCAGCAGCCTAGATATAAAGAGGATTAACACAGACTTAGGATACATCACATGATTCAATCAACCTTTCATTCCACAATATTAAAAAGCTAGAACAAGTCATTTGGCCTCCCAGCACATGACTGAAATCAAGAGTGAAAGGGGTAAGCTTCTCTTCATGCACTTTTAGAAGACCAATCTACAAGCATGCAATTATACAAAGGGAAGACAATCTCCAAGAGATTCATTTGACAACTGGGATTATCTCTAATTAAACACTTCATTTCCACTTCTGTAATGAACAGGCCACATAGCAGCAACACAGGGACAGCATTTTGTTTGGCTCTAGAAACATCTCTGTGGTGAGGAAGAGGGAGTTGTGGGCTTTGGGGTTTTTTTGGGGGGATGTTTCTGAATCTTCTATGCAAATGCCAGGCCTGCACATTCACAGACAGCTGTGTTCACTCCTGTGAAGTGCCCTGCATTCTGTGTGCCTGAAAATCTAAAGCAACCAAGCAAAATGCTTCAGTAACTTGGATATCCAAGCACAAGACTTTGCTGGGGAAGGAGGGGGAAGAATGAGACCTCAGAGCAGCTCTAAGAACTTCAGGGCATCAGATATTAGCCCAATCCGGAAGCCTCACACCATTAATGTGCTTAAGCAGAGCTTGCTTAAAGCCAACAGATCTGCATTTGCATTTATGACAGAACAGGCACTGGGAAGGGAGGAAAACCAGAACTCCTGCTTTACCTGTTCATTTGTCAGAGCCTGTAACTTCTGTACTTCTGATTTCAGGGAGAGGTTCATATTCTGTAAGACCTGAAGGAAGGAACAAAAAAAGAAATGTATTTGCAGTTCATACACAGATGGTCTTCCACTCCTCAAGGTGAAATTTCAGGGGAATTTTTGAAGGAAAAAGTTTCCTTATCAACAGCTTTCCCAGCCTCTAGCATTGGCCTTGCCTAGATGAGCAGACCTGTAGCTGAAAAGGCTCTTTCCAGACACAAAGTCTGGGTCAGCTGGCATTTGCACAGGCTTTTATTTACCTTGAGCTCTTCCTCCTTGCTGGTTAAGTTGGCACGTTCATTGCCTAATGAATCCTCCATCTGCTTTATCTGTTTGTCCTTCTCTGCAATCCTGCACAAGGGGGAAACAGTGACAGACCAGCACAGAAGATGGGGATGGCAGAGGTGCAGGAAGCATCAGGCTAAACCCAAAATACACCCCTGGCCCTTTAGTCCAGCTCCTACTCCAAATCCTGCTGACTGCACGCTTTGGGTCCAAAAGCTTTTCCATTTTAAACGCTGTCTGCTTGCCAAAAAATTTATGAGACATTCCCTAGCTCTGAAACACAACTGCCAGCCCATCTCCCAGAGGGGAAAATCCTCCTGGCACAGCCCCACAGCCCAAATAACAACAATTCTCACGGTCACGCACATTCCTGCACGCTGCACTGACCCTGCACACAGGCAGGGATGAACAACAGAGGAGATGCTGCTTTCCCTGCAGCTCAGAGCCACAGACCCCAAACCTGAGGCCAGACATGGAAGGGAAATCCGTAGGAAGCTGTTTCCCAGCTCCTAAGTTGGCCTCATGTGAAGTTAAAAGCACAGACAGCAAAGTTTCCTCCACCAGTCCCTCCCAAATGCTCTGCACGTGAGTGGAGGGAAGGTGGCAGGCACTGAGAGCCACCAACACCTCCCAAATCCCAGAGGAAATGGATGCTCACACTTTGTGAAGTTCTTCTGCCAGGACTGAAGCTGAGGTCTGCAGGAGGAAAAAAAAAAAAAATAAAAACAAATAACTGGAAGTAAAGCAGGTCAAAGAATCCTCATCTACACTAAGCTAGGAATTGCATTTGTCTGGTTATTTTAAACTGGCACAGGATGCTTCCAACTATTTCCTGGCTAAGGAACATTGAAGGAATACCAGCACATAGCAATGTCCCTTCCCCTCTGGCCTGATGCAACATGAAGGGAAAAAAGACCCCTCTTATTTGCCCTAAATTCAAACAATCCACAGGGAACACCAGTACATCCCTCCCAGGAACTAAGTGCTCTATGGGACATTCTGCTGACAAACCACTCAATTTAAAAAAAAAAAAAAGAGGCAAAATAAATAAGAAAACCCTGCACAGTGCATCAGGAGCTGTGTTGTGAACAGAAACAGCACCACAAAATCAGCAAGTGGCATTTTTCTCTCTGGAAAAAGCCTGTCCCTAGGCTGTCACACACAACAGGCCAACAGAGACCCACCCACACTGGTTTTGAAGGCCCCAAGGCACCTCTGCAGACTGGGGCAGAACTTCCATGTTCACAATTCCAGTCCCTCTTAATAACTAAAAGAGTTTCACCACCCCTGATATCCAGAGCAGGATACAGCCCCAACTCACTTCTCCAAAGTGTGATTTTCACACCCATGCCCATGGAAAACATCCCTGGCCAGTTTTTCATGGCCAGTTGAGGCTCCCTGGATTTAAGCACACACCTCCAGCACCCTCCCTGCATGACTCAGAGCTAAAAAGTAAAATTTCCTTAAAGGGATGAGAGGAGCAGGCCATGAAGATGCTGTAAATCCAGAGTGGCTCTTCCCTCACTACTCTCTCTACCCAATGGGTTAAAGCACTTCAAGCAAAGCCAGATTTTCAGCCTGATGTTGAATTTAATCAAATTCCATCAAGCACATCTGTGATTAAAAGAAGGCAGCACCCAACTGCATAGAAACAGCCTCCACTTGTGCCCCCAAAGCCTTTCTGAGCTGATTTCTGTGACCTTCCTCTACATGGAGGCAACTCCAGTGATCCTGAGCCTTTACACAATAATTATTTCTGTGTTTACAACAGAAATAATGTCTCCAATAAACTAGTCAAACCAAAATTTTAAAGTCTAAAATAACTGAGAAAGGCATTGTGCAGGTTTGGTGAGGTTTTGGTGTGATTTTTTTTTTTTTTTTTTGCTTCTGCACAGAAATCAGCATTAAAATGAACAGACAGCTTGATATAGGAGCTACCACAAGGGAAAAAGCACAATCAGGTGGCTCACAAGAGGACTGCAGTAAGACCAAAAGAATCAAGAGACAGAATTGTAGACATGCAAAGTTACAGGGAAAAAAAAAATTGAAAAAGGTACTATAACCCTTAGTTATAAAGGGAGGAAACAAGTGGATTTTCAACCCCCCCAAAAAGAAGCTTGAAGTTTTAAAACAGTTTAAGGAACATTAGAAAAGAGGATGCTAACAAGTCTCTGCTTTCAGCATTACATCTCTTACCCAGCTACAAAAAGTCTTACTTTTAATGAAAGTTCACAAGTCATGACTACAAAAGAAAGTCTGAGAACATGCTGTACCTGGGCTGCCATTTGTGAATGAAACTTCTGAAGCTGAGCATTCAAAGCATCATTCTGCTCTATCAGCTCCTTGTAAGAGAGCACAGAAAGAAAAGCAGGCTGAGATCTGCAGCTACTCGACTTTTGCTAGGATTAGCTTTTAGCCATGATTATGTTAGTAAGAACAGTTCAGCATTTACATGTCAGACTCTTTACAAAAGATGCTGCTTTTTTTCTCCCCTCTACAACCAACCAGTCAGAGTAGAAGCACCAGAACCTGTTCTGTATCAAGGAAAAACATTCCCTGCTCCACCAAAATCCATTTGGTTCCCTGAAGCCCTCAAGAGCTGTGTCCAGGCTGCCTCACCACCCAATGCCAGGAGATCACACAAACATCAAAGGTTCCTGGCTGCTCTCCCAGGGTGTTCCCCACACCATGGATCATTTCACAGCTTGGGAAATGGGGTCAGCACCTTTTCCTGACTTGCCTCAAGTGCTTCTCAGGTGTGAGGTGGCCCCACACCTCCTCTAAGCACCACACACAAGGTCTCACTTCATAAGCAGGGGTTTTTATCCTTTGTTCAGTGGGAAAGCTTTACTGAAACAGCATTTCAGGGATGTTTCTGTGTTTCCACAGACACAGAGTGAAAGAAAAAAGCCCAAACCCTTACAACACTTGAGCAGTACTACCTGCACCTGCATTTGCATGGAGTCCTCCTCAGTAGCTCTCTTTTGCTCAGCCTCCAATAACTGCAGCATCCTCTGCTCCAGCTGCTGTTTTGACACCATTGTATCAGTAAGTTTACTGTGCAAGCTCTGGATTTCATTGTCTTTGGCCACAAGCTTATTTTGCACATCTGTAGCAGAAATGT
Source organism: Aegithalos caudatus (assembly GCA_013389925.1). NCBI lineage: Eukaryota > Metazoa > Chordata > Aves > Passeriformes > Aegithalidae > Aegithalos > Aegithalos caudatus. The sequence continues at coordinate 63,689 of WEIU01005248.1, read as the reverse complement.
CAGGATTTTAATTCAGAAGTCAATATTTAACTTTGGGGGAAATCATTTTCAGTGTAAACAGGGAGGCTGATTGGGAGCCTCACTCCAACAAGGTTCAGCTCCCCCATCAGCATTCAGACTACCTGAGATCCCAAAACACTTTCCCCCAGGGGTGCTGAAGCAGGGCTGACTTCACCTGAGCTTGATTTAAGACATTTACTCAATAATGCCCTTTTTTTTACAAAAGGGAACAGCCAGCTCACTGCAGTAAGCATTATTTGGGAATTCTGTGGTACGTGCCTTGTTGTGCTGCTTCGTGTTCTGCTGTTCTTTTCCTGAGATAAGCCTGGATTTCTTCCCATCTTCTCTCTGCTTCCTGCTGCTGGACCTTCACATGGAAGAAAGAGTTGATGACAAGAAGTCTAACCTTTAATTTATTTTTGAAGCATTCAGCGTGCATCCCCTCAGTGCTATTCCCAAAACATACGGCAATGAAGTGAAATTGTTTCTTGTTTCCATTAGGGCACATCAGAGAGACAGAGTGCTCTGTAATCCTCCTCCTAGACTAGTTTAGCCTATTAATTTGAAAGGCAAATTGTGAACAGGATTTCATTACAGGCTCTTAACAGAATGGCTTCTGTAATATGAAAATGTAGCATCTTTGCTTGATAGTTCAGAATTAACACCAAAAGCCAGACCAGCCAAGCATCACATAAATCTGGATTCAGTAATTAAAACATCTCAACTCTAGATACCAATTCTCCACCTGCCAGGGCAAAAGGCAGGGAGAACTTCTGGTATGTAAGATTTAATTGCAAAATATTAAAGAAATCATGAGCTCTGGGTTGACATGCTTACTGAAAACTCTTTCTCTTCTGAAAAAAAAAAAAAAAAAAGGCAAAAGACTTTTTCTTCCAAAGAAACAGAAAGAGATTCATCCAGAAGCCTGTCCACTTACATTTTAACTCTTTAAAAAGTATATTCATTTTAAAAATTAAGCATAAATTTCAGCAAAAGCATGTAGCTTCAAATAAAAACCACACAAGGACAGTGCCATCCGGATGAACGGCTCTGAAGTATCAACTCCTGTTGGAATTGTATACTCTCACAGAAAGCAAAATAAAAAGCTTAACTGGCGATGTTGAAAAGATATTTACCTGGAAGGTAAGTTTCACTTCACAGGGAGGTCTGTAATCACTCAAAACCCAGTGCACTGAATAAAAACATTAAATAACCCCCAAGGCTGGCTGAGCCCATCTGCAACAAGCAGCTAAAGCAATTCCCATACGCCTCACGTCCCGGCTCAGAGAAAACCCTGAGCACAACCTGCCAGGCAGAGAAAACCCCAGGCACCTTCAGCTGAGCCACTGCCTGCTCTGCATTCTTCTTCTGGAGCTCCTCTTGCTGCAGTTTGCTGCTCTTCTCCCCCAGCTCGTTCATCAGCCTGGCGTAGTCCTGGCGCAGCTTGTTCAGCTCGGCCGACTGCCTGGAAACAAACATTTCCACGGGGCTTTGCTACTCCAATGTCAACACCAAGTGCTGTATTTGCAACCAATGGGGTGTACAGGGTGAGGTTGGGGTGTTTTCCTCCCCCTCTTAAAGCTGTTTTATTCTAGGAAAAAAAGATGAGGGTCGGGTACTCCCGCCCACAGCAGCAAAACCATCGCTCCCGGTGATCAGCACAAGTTGGTAGCTACAAGGCAGGGTCAGGAATAAAAAGTCAGCAATAAACCACAAGCATCAGCTCCTTGAAGAGATCTGCAAGCTGCCTGGCAAGATTTGGGCAGGCTGATGTAAACTAAAGAGGCTCAGCACAAGGAAAGGTCTCACGTGGAAATTCGCATCCTTATCTCCTTCCCATAAAGGGTTATTGATCTCAGGCTTGCTCCTCCTGGACTAGTAACTGCACACATTTCTTCAGACTGTTTGTTGCCTCCTGGCCTTGACCTGACTATTAACTTATGGAGGTATCTGATGCACTTTCTCAGCTGGGAGAGATGATGTATTTGTTCAGCCCAAGGGGAGAATTTTAAGAGGCTCCCCTTTGTGCCTACACAAGTAAAAAGCATTTCATTTTTATCTCAAGTTTGCTTGGATTAAAGCCTTTTCAGGATAACTGCCTGAAGGATAATGATGCTTCATTTAAATGAACAGGACACCTAAAATGAGGGTTCCACACCTTTCTCTGAGCACTTGACATTCAGTAACAAGTAGCTGAGAGAGGATATTGTGTCAGTTTTGTCTTCTATACACCTTAACCAGGGTGCTCAGCTTTTACCTGCACAAGGCACAAAATCCTCCCTGCCAGCTCAGGGGCAGCCCAAACTCACAAAAGACAATTTTTATTTCTCCAAACATCTGCACCACCAGCAGACAAATCCAAGTGGCACCCCAGCAGCATCAGTAACTGCAGGGTATTGATATTGTAAGTTTAGAGCTGCTGTTCTCCCAAGAGGCCACAACCAGCACCTCTCCTAAAGCCTCAAGGGAAAGGATATACAGCCTACCAAAAACACCAGAGGTGCCTGAGCACTGCTGCACTCCTTAAAGCCTCAGCAGCACAGCCTTAAAAGCTCAGGCTTCAAGTTGAAAAAAAGGAAATTGTTTGTTCTGAAAGCCCTGGCTCAATGCAAACACCACCAGCTACCTGTCCAGCCCAAGATATCTGTGTTCCCAGCTTAACCACTAATCACAGACAGCCAAGGACTTGGAAACAAAAGAAGCAGAAGCCAGAACAACTCTTCAGGGGAGGCTGAAGAACACACAGAGCTCCAAACAGCTGCCAACATACTTGCTCTCCATTTGATTGGTGGAAGTGCTGACAGCATCTCTCAGGATACCATTTTCCTGCTTCAGGTGGCTTATTTCTGCCTCCATCTGCTCACGGAGCTGCTGGAACTGATGGGGAAAGAAAGATCAATTCTGTGAAAGATTAAGCTAAGGAGCAGTAAAAAACAAACCACAGGAAAAAAAAAAGCTTGTAAAAGTAGGTAAGATATCACCATAGTTTCAGTAAATAAAACTAAGTGGAATTTTTGGGAGTGGGGGAGCTTTGTTTCTTCCTCACACACCAATTCTTAAATTGAATTGTGCTGCTGAGACCCTCGTGCTCAAATCTAAGCACAGGTTTCCCTTAATATCAGTACATCAACCTATTTATCAAGGCAACCTTTTTTATTGTTTAAAAGACAAGGTAAATGTTACTTAGAATACCAACTGCTCAGCTACATAACCTGGGATATCTACCAATAACTGGATATCAATATATTATTTTTCCAAAGGGAAAAAAATGAATATCCTGTGAATTACCATTAGATAATCCTCATTTGCTGTTCCTTTCAACAAACCAGGAAAAGCAACAAGCAACTAACAACACACAGATTATAGCATGCAAACTGCAAAAGGCTAGTCCTCATTTAATATTCTGATTTTCAGTAAGGTTAGAAAGCTGAGGCAGAAAGAAGCCCTGATAACCCAAGGTTCAGAATAGTGTGAATAAAGCCAAAAGACAGGATTCAAAGAGGAAAAAAATGGACTCTGCATATGCAAACACAACAGAGATAGTCTTGGAGCCCAAAAGTCTGCTCTGAAAATCCTCAAGCACACACAACACTCTTCCTTTATCAGTGCCAGTTTGTAGATATGGCTGACACCATTCCAAAACTCAGCTTCATCAAGTGGCTGATTCATCAGTGAGCATTTCTTACGCTGGAAAATCCAAATAAATGTTTGTGGAAAAAAACACACAGCAGCAGGGAGCAGTCCTTGTAGGGCAGCCACCTCCAGTTCTGCCCCAACAAACACAACAAGCTGGGCCTTGGACATTTATTGGGGGTTCTTTTCCTTGCCTGTTTTGTTTTTTAATGGCAACAAGATCCCAAGAGAAGCAGGGGCACAAACCCCACCCATCTGGAAGCTGTGACCTTCTCCAGTTCCTCTGCCATGCTGCAGCACATCAGCAGAGGGAGCAGGACCAGAGCACTGATCTTTTGTGTTTGCTTTCTCCAGCTCAGCCTGGGACAGCAGCACTTGCTAAAGTCTCCCAGGTGTGCCCAGGTCTCCTTCCCCCTTCCCCAGCCAGCAGCAAGACCTTCCCCTTGTCCAGTTATCTACACAGCAAGGAGGTTTCCTCTGCTCCAAAACTGCAGAGATGCTACCCTCCAAAGGGCCAAGACAGAAAATACAACTTTGAAGCTGGGAAGTTCACATATTGGGCTTAATGCTGTGACATCCATACAGGAAAGAACTAGAATGAAATCTAAGCATAAGATGGGCCATTTTCCTTAGAAAATTCTAAGTTACACTTTTTAATCTGATGAAACAAACCCTCCTAAGGTCACTCCATAAAGCAACTGCAATAGAAACTAACAAGGGTATTAAAAAAATACAAGAGGCTGCTCTTCAAATATTTCCAGCAAAGCACTCCCTCAGGCAATGATATTTCATGTGCATTATGCTATGTTGTCACTCTGTACTATAATCTTAGAGATATTTATCTGCTGGTAAATGATCATCAGCATTAGTGGCTCCCTTAAGCTGAGCATTTCAATTAGACTTTACACTTTAATTGAATAACATTTCAGCAGAACACCAGGAAGGAAAAGTAACCAGATCAGGGACCAGCTGCCTTGGCCAGCACACACCACAAAACTCCCTGCTGCGAGAACTCCCTGCCTTTCTTTTAAATCAGGAAGCTGCCACAAAGTTTTGTGGTGATTTCTCAGCACCCATCTGCTTGTGCACGAGCAGCAGCTCCAGCAGTTTTGGCAAAAGCATTTACCTTTATCTTCATCTGCTGAGACTCTTGGTAGCTGACGTGGATTTTGCTCTGGAAGGTGCCGTGCTCCTTCTCCAGGGCGTTGATGCGCTCGCGCATCTTGGCCGTGAGCAAACCGTTCCTCTCCTTCTCTGCAACCAGCTCCTGGGGTGGGAAGTGACAGGAAAAGGGAAACAAGTCACCCACTGCTGCTTTCTAAAGGCTGAGAGTCTTTAAGATAACTGAAAATAAAAAACAAACAGCCAGCGTGCATCAAACCAAAGTCAGCGTCAAATCTTTGTTCGGCAAATTTACAGAATCAGACCAGACATCCAAAACCTTACAGTGATCCTACATCAACCTAAATCTCAAGTTTGTTACAAAGCTTACCAGTTTAAACACTGATTTTGTGTTGTCTCAGAAGAGATGAGAGTTTTATTTCTATCAGCTCTGGCCAAATCACAGAGTTCTGACAACTAAAACCACTGATATGAGGACAAAGCTGAGGTTTTTCATCCCAGGTTTAGCAAAATGGAAGAACACAGGTAAAGCACAGTGGCAAAACAGAGCACTTTAGAGCAAAATAATTGCTTTGTAGCAGGTTGCAAAGCTAACAGCTTTGCCACAGGAGATGGGCTATTAGTGCACCACAAAGGCCAGAGAAGCCCTGAATCCCACCTGCATGATGCCATATTATAGCTTTCAGATGAAAATACACATTGCTTTTTAATCTTTTATTAGCCAGTAATTCAACCCAGACACCTGAGAAATCCACAGAGCTGCTCCTCTGCAATATAAATGCACTTGCTGTACTAAGCAAAAACATTAAGTGCAGCTTTCAGCAGCTCCCATCACACAAATAGGAATTTGTACCACTCGAGCTTCAGGTGTTTCCAGCCACACAGCTCCTAACACTGCCAGGGAGCCCTGACACAATTTAAGTGCTCTAAATTATTAGCCTGAATACCTTCCATCTCTTTGGAGTAATTATAGTCTTTTTCACCCTGTAGTTTAAATAAAAGCTATTCTGTCCTGTAGATCAAACTGCAAGTTTTAAGCCACCTCTGCAAATGCAATACAGACAGCTTGGAAGAGATCTTTCTCCATGATTTTTTTTAAACTAAGATGCAATTAAAAGAAAGGCACCAGGACACACTGCAGCTTCCTCTATCCCACACCAATCCCACCTCTCATTCACTTGTAGCTCTCAGTAACCCAGCTACCCCATCAGGGCAGAACCAGAGATCCTGGGAAGATTAACTTTTCCTCAGTTTGTGTTTTGCCAAATACCTCTGAGTCTTGAGGTACTCAGCTCTTGCTCTCATTTATCCTCTCCAGGTATTATCTTTATCAAGATCCCTGCAGGAATTGTTCTGCACCTTAAAGCACCTTTAGCTTTTGACAGTGTTTTCAGAGAAACACATTAACTGGAAGATAAGAGCTTTTATCAGTCAAGCTGAGCTTTATCCCTTGTTTATCCTGATACTTCAGAACTGCAGCAATTTTGCTTTTATCCATTTTCTCCCAGCTTTTCCCTTCCCCAATCCAGATGGGAAAAACCCCTGATGACTCCTACCTCTCTACAGCTCCTGCCTCTCCTTTACAAGCACCACTTTGCAGATGTTTTTCCCACAACCACACCTGCACACTCAGATTCCTTCATCCATTCCCTCTTCTCCTTCAGCAGCAGATCACTCTCTCCAATGTGATTCTGCAGTCCTGAGCCAGTTTCTTTTTTCCCTCCCAACACACCACAATCCCCTTCTCCCTACAGTTACACCTTGACTATCCCAAACCTCTTGATCCCTCTTGTAAGCACCTGTGCCCTGCCAGGAGCTCACACAACACCCACTCCCTCCTGCCCTTCTCACCTCCTAATTCCTGCATCCTCTGGACACTCTGCACCCACCTTTGGCCACCCAGCTTTCTGTGCCCAAATTATGTCCCACAGTGGGGCTTTCCCAAGTCTAATGCTCATGTGCTTCCAGACCAGCCAAAACACACAAATATTTCTCCCAAAACTCCAAAATTCAGTCCATATCTGCCTCGTTATTTGGTCCACTGTAACTGTTTTCCTCTGAAATGTTCATAAAAAGGTAAATTTTCATAAACTATTTTGATGCATCAGCATCCAAGCTGCAATCCAAAGCAATCAGAGCTGCACCTCCAGGTGCTAAGCAGGCAGTCTGCACTTTCTCTATCTTCCTTCTTGAATAAAACCAATGATTGTTGTGCCTAGAAGCACACAGACATGAATGCTACAATATGGACCAAACTAAAACTGCACTGCAGGAAAGACATTCAATATTTGCATCCACAGATCAGTCCCATAGCAGTGAAGGAAGCACTTTTAAAGTAACCATTTGAAAAGAGAAACAGGCTCAGCTTACAAGTCTCAGTAAATAAACTCCCTGGAAAAACTACTGGAAAGTAACTGCATCAATACACTGTAAAACCAGACCTAGTGTCTTGGTAAGCTTTTTCAGTAAAAACATTCCACCTTTTGGCTTATACTAAGCTCAGTAAACCAGAAGTTGCTGGCTGCCAGTCCTACAAATCCCTGCTCCTCTCTATACCCATGAACACCTCAGTATTTACCTGGGAGAGCTGCTTGCACTGCTCCTTTGCAACAGCTGCCTCCTCCTTCATCGCTGCGAGCATCTTCTCCTTGTCCTGCAGCTGGTGCAGAGCTGCAGCCGTCTCAGCCTTGCTGGCCTGCAGCAGGATGACATAAAAATAACCACAAGTAGTGGCACAGCATGCTAAAAGGCAGCAGAGCAAACCTGAGGGGAGGAAAAACCCCCTCTTGCCTTTAAACTTTCCATCTGCACGGTGCACGTGGCACCACCGGTCCCCAGTTGTGCCACTAATGGATCCCATTTCACCAGGCAAAGAAATGCATTCTCAAAGCATGGAAACCAATTAAGAGAGTAAATGGGCTCTTAAGGTGCTTCCCCCATTGGAAGAGAGCTGCTGTGGTGGCAGTGGGGAAAATAAAGAACAGCCATTAAGAGAAATAATGGGAAGAGATGCAGAGATGCTGAATCAGTCGATAGCTGGTTGGAAAGACTTCCAAGATCAGCTGGTCCAGCCCACACTCAGAGCAGGTATAATCCAACAAATGCAATTGCTTGAAATATCTCACCACAAAGGGAAAAAGAAAACACTGATCTGGTGTCTCCTTCCACCTCCCAGGAGAGCCTCCAGCTGCTGTAATTACATTTCTGCTGGCACACTGACACAAAGCTTGAGATACTCCAGGGAATAGACCTACAGCAACAACCCCCACGGTCCTGCTACTTGCATACTGGTCCTACACACTAAATAAATGTAATAAAGAGCACTAATTCTAAGTGTTTGTGCTCAGATTTGACTCAGTGAAGGGTGATGGTTGCTCAGAGTGGTTGTGCAGTCTCAGCCCTTGCAGGTTTCAAGCCCAGACTGGACAAAGCCCTGAGCAGCCTGTGCTGACCTCAGAGTTGGTGCTGCTTTGAGGAGGAAGTTGGACTACTAAGCTACTAAAAGCAGCATCAGTCCCATAAATGGACCCTGAATTTGTTTGGAAATTCTCCTTTAGCAGTAATCTGCATGCCTGCAGTACAAACACACTGTCAGTGACCTGCAATGGGTACAGAGAGAACACAATTCACACTTCCACCTACAGAAACCTACTTTTTTTGTTGTACACAAATCCAGGAACTCATTTTCATCCTAAAGGTTCAGCTTTAACACCAAACCTTCTTTTAAAGGAAAGAATAAAAACACAGCAAGCAGAGTGGCTGCTCGAACAGGCAACACCATTCCCAAGGGCAGCACTACTAGGTTTTTGTCCTTGGAGATTTTCAAGATGCAACTGGACAAATCCCTGAGAAACTTGCTCAGAATCCAGTGCTGGACCTGTTCTGAGCAGGCAGCTGGACTGCACAGCCTCCTGAAGCCCCTCCTGAAGCCCCTCCCAGCCCAAACTGTGTTGTTTTGTTGATATATTGCATTTCCTGGACTGACACATGCCTGCATTTCTGCTCTGGTACCGTGTCTGCAGAGGAACAGAGGATTGCAAGAGTTCAAGTGTGACACAAGGGATGTGACAAGCACAAAGTGACACCCACAGTGAGTCATGGCAGGGAGGAGTAGGTGGGTGCCCAGCAACAGGGTGAGGAGCAATGGCCACAAACTAAAACACAAGTTTCACCTCAAGAGCTGCTTTCCCTGGAGGATGGCAGAGACCTGGAACAGCTGCCCAGGGAAGGGGTGGAGTTTCCCCCTCTGGAGACACTCTAAATCTACCTGGACACATTCCTGTGTCACCTGCTCCAGGTGACCCTGCCTTGGCCAGGGGTGGCCTCCAGAGCTCCTTCCAACCCCAAGGACTGTGTGATTCTGTATTGGTAAGATATTGGTGGACACCACTCTCTTCTGCCTTGACTACAAGAATTAAAAAGAACTGCCAAGCACTGGCACAGGTTGCCCAGAGGGGTTTTGCAGTCCCATTCCCTGAAGGCTTCAAGATATCCAGACTGGATAAAGCCCTGAGCAGCATGGGCTGACCTCAGAGCTGGTCCTGCTTCAAGTAGGAGGCTGGACCCCAAACCCTTGAGGTCCCTTCCAAACCTGAATGGCCCTACCATCCTACAAAAAATATCCAAAGAAGTCAAACTACATTGTACAGACTTGCAAAACACAGAATTAGCTGATGAAGAGCACAGCCACAGCAGCTTGTTGTGAATTCCTCCCATAGCTTATCCTATTTACACATTTGGGAAAGATCACTCCTGTAAGTCACCAGCCATCCCTCCCTGTGCCAACACACACGTGTCAGCAGCAGCATTCCTGCTTTATCCCTTGTTCTCCACAGCCATGGCTGCTCTTTCCAAGTGGCCAGAGCCACCCCTGGCATGGCAGATGGCAGCACAAAGGCATCTGAGAGCTCCTTCCTGCATGCAAGGCAAGCAGAGAGCAGCTGGACAGAGCCCTCCACAGACAGACTGCCCAGATCACAACAGAACGCTGACAGAGCTCAGCTGACAGCACCTTTCCAATTCCTGTTTGTTTAATAAGTTTTGCCTTCCCCCCACACTCCACAGTCATTCACCTTTTGCAAGAAATCATGAATTGCACCAGATTTGTCCTTTAACACCTCCACTACACAACGGGCCTCGTCTTCAGAGAAGATCATGTTCTTCATGGATGTTACAAAATCCTTGAATTTTACTTCAGCATTCTCTGCAACACAGAAGGGAGGATTTATTTACTTTGGACTCCGCACAGAATTATTTATTTTGCCTTGAAACAGCATGTGATGGGGTATCATTATGCATTATGTTTAATTCCAGTCTGAAATGCCAAGAAGCAAGAGGTCATGAACATTCAGCAAAAACAACATCTCTCCAATTTAAACCCGATAACAATCTGCCAGCTGATAGTTTTGGGAAAAGAGAAAATCCCACTGCTTTGTTTGCACAGTTGGTAATGTTTATAATGTTGCTAGCGAGAAGACAAAGCAGAACACAGATTTTGGAGGAGAAAAATAGCAGAAATGTGAAAAATTGAAGAGTCCTTTCCAGTGTATCATGACAGTAATTTAAACTGAGCTCTCAATTTGGAGGACAGCCTGGCTGCACAAGCAATATGCACATGACAAGTTAATTAATTTAAAAACTGGCACATTTTTGATCACAATATATGGAAGACAAAAATATTAACTTCCAAATTTAGATTGAGGGAACTGCTGCAAGAAGAGTTCAGCAGTAGGAAGATAAATCAGTAAGATCCCTCTTAATGGCTGACCAAGTGCTTAAAAAGACACACACGAGGAAAGACAATTCAGCTGTACTATTCTCTAACAAAAAACCCTGCTCACAAACAGGCTGCTCATAGACAGGTCATTAGGTGGCCCTCTGACTCCAGGAAATGGGAGCACAAGACCAAGGCACCCCATATCCCTGCCAAATATTCACCAGTGCCCACAAGTATGTGAAGAATTAAAAAAGCACAAGCTCAGAAGTTGATGCTTGGTCAGAAATTGTCCCATAGATCGTGGAGACGGGTCTGGGTTTCTCACCACACGTGCTAAACATGGCCCTGAAATCAAGTTACATATCAAACCCAAAGATCTGTCTGAGAAGTAAATGAAGAACAAAGAAGCAGCAGTGACACCGTGCCCTAAAAGAAATTATCAAGCATAAAATCACTGAATGACAGAGCATGGGGAGAGAGTGCTGAGGAATTCTAGCACACTCTCTCCTAGTCCTAAATCCAACTCAGTCTTCACTTCAGCTCACATCAGTGCTGCACTGACATCATCAGTGATGCTGTTACCAGGAATATGCCAAGATCCTGAGACCACAGCCCGGTGAGCCTGGAACTGATCACAGCAGGGCCGGGACCTGCCCCAGCCCTGTGCTCCCTGAAGGCACAGAGACCTTGCCCTTGCATCCAAGGAGCTTACAATTAGAGCAGGGAAAGATTTCTATATCGGGAGGGCAAATCCCAGCTGACACAGGAGAATTAGGAGTTCATGGAGAAGGTCACGGCGTGCAGAGGAAATGAGAAGGGACGGCTGCACGTGAGAGGCTTTGATGCTGCAGGACAGTAACGTGCAGCCACTGAGCCAGAAGCACATGAGGAGCCTCAGGAACGTGGGAATCCAATTAAAGGGCTGCCAGGAAGCTTTTTGAGGGGGCATTTTAGAAGACAAGACTAAAAGGAGAGGTTCCAAAGGGTGAAGTGAGTGAGCAGACAGCGCTGAAGAATCAGCCTTCTGCCCAAACCTGAGCTGGGTGTCACTGCTCAGCTGCCTGGCTTCTCCCTGGCTGCTCACAAATTTGAGGTCTCACCTCATGGCTCAGTAAGTTTGTCAGGCTTTGAAATGGTCAGAGGCCTATTTAAAGCTTCAGAGTGGAACACAATGCTCATTAATCACTCCAGGCATTTGTGGGAGAGTATGAAGGAAGTTCCCCTGACCCAACCAATTCCAGCTGTACTGAAGGGAAAATTCAGAGTCTCCCTGGAAATTGCCAGACTCTCTCCACTGACAATCTCCTTCAGGTCCCTCTGTATTGCACTGGGTCTGGCTCAGATAGCTCCATGGACAGCCCTAGAGCATGCAGGCTGCCCTCCCAGCCTCCAGCAGACTCCAAGAGCTTGTGCTGAACGCCCTGGGCTTGGAGTCCACGCCTGTGAGCAACCCCTGAACTCTCCACTGTGAACTCCCTCGCTGCATCTGTGTGGTCTGTGATCACCCCTTTGCTCACTGGGGACACAAAAGCCCAGTCAGAGCTGAAAGGATTCAGATGGCACAGAGCCCTTTCCACAGTGCCAAAGACAAGGCAGAAACGAGCACACACAAGAAGAGCATCCTGCAGCCATAAACGCCTTCCTCAAATCCCTTCTTCACATTACATCAGAGAGGATCCCCCTCCCCTCTCCCCTGTTGAGGTTTGCAAGCAGGCTGTGCCAGAAACAGACTGAATCATCAGTTCCTTACCTTTATCTGTTTCATTCTTCTGTTTCTTGCCACTGCTCTTCTGGATGCCCTCATTCACATTGTGTTTGACAACTTCAACCGGCTCACGCTTTTCCAAAGTGCCTGAGTCAGAATTATCCATCAAAGGAATATAAGTAGTTGCTTGAATAAGAGGTTCATCCACCAAAACTGTAATCATAAGTCCACGGGATGGGTTAAAGGTTTGTAATAATTGACACCAACATTTTGAGAAAAGGTGCCTAACATATTAAGAGTTGAAGTAAAGCATCTCTAACCTCAATAGTTAGTTACACTCTCCATTTCTATTATCCTTCACAGCTTAACTCATTAAAGGTCTTCAGGTAAGTCCATTAAATAAAGGTCTCTGATGCACAGTCATTTAATAGCTTCAATTAAATTTCTACTTCCAAAGCTGTCTTTTAGCATTTTAACAAGAAGAGGAGAACCTTCACATTTGACTTTCATTTCACTTTAGTAAGAAAGTTGCACGTGGCATCAATGTGATGGTTTTACTTGTGGCTGTGCAGGAAATCGTTCAGCATCCCTAAGATACGAGTAAAGCCTTTTGTCCCTGTTCTGTTAAAAGCTGGCACTTCCCTGCCAGCATTTCCATGGATTACATCACCTGTGAACTCAACCACTTAGGCAGAACACGCAGCAATTGAGCTTATTCTGCACGCAGGCTCCACTGCCCTTAATGAAGATCTCTCGTCTGTCAGAGCAGGCTCTGGGCATCATTAACATGCAGAGAGGTGCCCAGAGGTGCTGCCCAGCCCCAGCTCTCCACTCTCACACCACTGGGTCACCATGGTGAGGAGCAGCCTCTGCCCAAAGAGCTCTTCAGCAGAGACAAAAGCAGGCAAGGGGAGAGCAGGAGTGACAGACCTGGGGCAAGAGGCACAGCCAGAGCTGCAGCTGCTGCTTGCCCAGCTCCTGCTCCACACTGCCTGCAGGATGCCAGAGGCTGTGCATGGGCCAAAATCACTGCCTCAGCCAGCCCAGACTGCAGGGCTGATGGACAACAGATGCCAGGCAGCAGCACAGAGAGAGGAGGAATTGGGTGGGACGCAGGGTTTTGGGCATCAGTGCAAAACAAGAATGCACCCCGGGCTGCCTGAGAGCCAGTTCTAAAACACTCAAATTCTGGCTGCTGTCAAAGGAGGAGAATAAGCCAGATGGACCTTTTTGTGTCACCTGGTGTCTCTCCACTTAAGCAGCCAGCAAACACCTGCAGGTAACACTGCAAGCTCAGAAGACAGCTCTCCTCTAGCAGAAACAACCACCAGCTACTCCAGTTGCTCTCCTCATATTTTTCCCTTCCTCTCCTTATTAACTTCCCCTCCTTTCAAAACCGCTTTTATATCAATGAGACACATTTTGCAATATGAAATCACTACAGTCACGTTTTGGCTAATCCTGGTGTCTACCACAGCTCATTTTTACTCTGTCATTTTGGAGAGCTGGCTTAAAAAGAAAACAGTTTGCATTCAAATAATGCATGAGCTACTGCCCTGTAGCACTGACAGCTCTGCTGTGCTGCTGGCTGAGCTGGTACTGGTATTTATTGCCACACACAGACAAGTTTGTGGCCCATAAAAAAAGTGCAATGCAGCCATTTCCATCAGAAAAAGCAAAAGAACACCCATAAAAGGTGATCACATACTAAGTTCCCCATCAGTAGGTTTTTTCCAGGAACCACTTCGGAGTTTTTCAGTTATACAGGAACCCTGCAGTGCTTGGAACTCCATCCTGGACTGAACAGGGCCCACAACAGATCTGCCCCCTGATAGCCTGACCAAGGTACAAAGGGAACAGTGGGCAACAGTGTCTCCTCCAGGAGCAGCCCATCAGCTTCCAACTTCATAGCTGCTCCAGCAGAAAAGAGTCTTGAGAAGCTAACAAGGTGGCCTCACAGAACTTCGTGGTCACACTGTGTCCAAAAGCCAGACACAAGAGCACTCATTGTAAAAAATTTGAAAAAAAAAAAACGAGAAAAACACACACACAGAGGCACAGTGAGCCAAGAGGACACAAGAAGCAGCATCTTGGCAGAGAACAAGGGATGACAAACAGTGAAGGCCTTGACAGCAAAGATGAACAGTTTATGTTGGAGCAAGAGCCAGCCAACAAAAGGACAATAAGAGAGGAATGTGGTCAAAGCAACTGGCTGAAAAAACTGCAATCTTGTTTGGGGCAGATGACTGCAGCAGTTCCAGACATGCCTTGCTCAGAGCAACTTAGAGCCTGCTCAGCTTATACTCTGTCTGCACATTACTCCTCATTCAAGCGTGGATGTTTGCACCCAAGAGAGCTCAGAAAGGTTCCCAACATTCATTAGCTCCAGTGGTACCAGATGTTCATAAAATTTAATAGCATCTCAAGCTCAGCAATCTTTCCTAACTGGAATTCCTCCTTTTTCTAATCAAGAGTTACTATCCTATGAGCTCCTTTTCCAAAGGAAGAGAAACTATAGCATGGATGGCAAAAAGCTTTAACAATCAGGTTTATCAGAGCAATGTCACAGGCTGAATTCTTACCATTATCAACTTTCTGCTTCTTTGCAGAGACCTTCTTCTTCCCTGACACATTTTCTTGCTTTATCTCCTGGTGGAGCAGCACTGGTTCTTGCTTTTTGCCAGGAGACACAACAGAATCAGTCTTACTGTCTTGATCATCTGCAACAGACAATTGAGACAATATATGCTCTTCTGTATATTCTCAGCATTACTTTTCAATCAGCAGATCTGTAATACCCAAATTCTCCACTCCCAGGAAAACAAACTCACATCTTTTAAATCAGAACACAAATTTATCCACATATACATACACACACAGACTCACACACACACAATTCCCAGATCAGGTGAGACCCCAAAGCAACAAGAAGGTTTAGGAGAGTCAAGAGCCACAGCACCCAGTGATTTTTAAGACAGGAATCTCATGTGCAAGCAGAACACACAGCAATGCAAGGAACAGTTTAACAACTCCAATCCAGATTTCACTGTGACAGAGCAGACAGCACATGTTACCCATATTAGTTTTTTATTTAGAAGTGTACTTTTCCCCTCTGTGAACCCACTTGGGCACTTTAAACACACACCCCCAATGGCTACTGGGACTGTGAGAAGCAGAAAATAAGTGTTTCCCATTAGGGAACTGTTCTTTTTAAAAGCAGTTTCTAGTGAGAAATTTTTTTATCATTTTGGACAGCCTGTGCTATATTCAGATTCTTGTCAGAGGTGACAAGCACAGCACAGGGCTCTGGTGTCAGTTCCTGTAATCAAGGATAAGAGTTCGTTGTGGCTGCCCTCAGAACTGGGCTTGCAGACCACATTTTAACTGTGCCACAGAGATTTTTGGAGAACACCCACAAACAAGATTGGATACTTTCTCTATTGGTAGTGGGTGGGTCTTTTTTCTCCTTTTTTTTTTTCCAAAAAAGAAAAAAACTACCACATCAAGCAGCAATGTCATTCTTTTTCCTCGCTCCCTGTGCAGACCTGCTGTGTCTGCATCACACAAGAGGATCTGCAAATATCTTGGGTTTCATTTATTTCTAGAACTGGGTATTTTTATTCTTTTTTCACTTCTATTCCTAGTCAAGACAACCACAGTGAGACATGTCAGCTGCTGAGGACACGGTCAAGACAGTCAGAAGCGATTCTGACGACTTTTTGGTCTGTTCTAGGTTGGATATTTCAGTCACAACAGCCAGAGCAGTTTTAGCATCAGTTCCATTCAGTTAAAGAGGTGTAGCAGGTGGGCAGCAATGAATCAACCACCAATCCATGAATCAGCCACCAACACCTCTCTGTGCATTAAGCCTGTGCTGAAACAGTGATTTATTCTGCAGACTGCTACGAGGTTTCTTGAGATGCCCTCCCCTGTCAGAGCAACCACTCTTAGAACTCCACTTTTTCACAGCCTGGCTCAGAATGCACACAGCAAAAACAGCTCCTAACTTCTCTCAGGTAATCAAATTTTTGATTGAGAGCAAACCAGCCAAAGCACAGAGCAAAGCAGAGGAACGAGCTACTCTGCTTCACTTCATCTTTAGTAGAAGAAAGCAAGGATGGGAGGAGGAAAACCAGAGCACTGCTGCCAGATGGAAAAACAGGGGAGGAAAAAAAGCAATAGCTCGTAAAAAAGGAGAAGGTTAGAAGGGAGCTTTGCCCCCTAGAGATCAGGCAGAACAGTTGTGAGAGACACTCTGTGGCCTTGCAAAAAGCAGAACACGGTTTCGGCGTTCTGTGCAAGAAGCATACGCAACATCAAGATACCCATTCCATTTTTCTGCTTCTTCTGCCCAGGCTTCTTCTTAGCTGCTGCTGGTTCAGCTGGTGGAGTGGGCTGTTTTGTAACAGGGACTGCATCTACTTTCTTGCCTGAAGACTTGGATCCCTCCGAGTCCTTAGTTACGTGCTCATCTTGGCCGGCCTTGTGCTTCTTGTCCTTCCTCCTGCGCTCCCGGGGGCCGGCGGGGACGGGCTCCTCGTCCGCGCCCAGGGCGTCAGACAGCTTCAAGTCCCGCGGGGCGCCCTCCGAGTCCGACTCGTGGATGTTCCCGTTCTGAGCCTCTTTCTTCTTGTTCTTCTTCTTCTCGGTTTTCTTCTTGTCGGCTTTGCCGGGAGGGAATTTGAGGTCGCGTTTCTGCTTGGCGAGGACTTCGTCGTACAAAGTCTCTTTCATGAAAAGCCAGAAGAAGAGGAAGATGACTGTGATAACCACTGAAGGGATGAGGATGATGAAGTAGGTGGACTCGTAAAACTCCATTGTGCTTTTTTTTCTTAGCTGTGATTTCTTTAAAAAAAAAAAAAAAACCTACAGGAGAAAGGAAGAAAAAAAAAATTTTAAAAGGGAGAAAAATTAGGTTTTGAACAGGTTTTCCCTCAGTGTTATTTCCTTTGCCAATTATAATAATAAAAGAAGATTTCTCATTGTTATAGAGTAGCCTCAAAGTAGCTTTAATAAAATTACCAAACTACATCAGCCATGGAACAGCTTCTGGAATCATTTACCACTTGCTTCCAAGTTGTTGGCCTAGATAGGAAGAAGAGCAGCTTGCCAGACTGCTGATCTGGGGAGAGAATAATTCCCTTCCTTTATTTTTCCTCATCTTCCTCACTCTTCCTTCCCACATCACCTTCATCAAGTTAAAGCTTCTGGCTTCAGAAATACCTGAGACAGCACTTGCAGAGGTTGTGAAGTAAGGATCAGTATATGCAGAACACCACTTTTTTTTTTCTATGAATCAAACATAATAAATTAAGATTCTTATCCTGACAAGTGGGAGTTAAACCTCACCTTCCTTTTGTTCCCAAATTTATGACAGCTTCAGAAGTGGAACGAGGAGAAGACGAGAGAGAGCCCTGAGTTTTAGTCAGCCATAAAGAATCAGGTATTTTCTAAACTGCTTTTTGAAGTCTAAAACCCAGCTTTACACTCACAAAAATTCCATACATTTATGGGGAAACAGGGAGATCTGTTACTTATTTTGAACATGTGATGGTATAAAACTTCCAAGGCACTTATATAAACCAGATGATTCCAGGATAATTTGCTGAAAACAATAGTTCTGTCACAAACATTATGTTTATTTTCTGTTTTAAAAAGCAGCAACCACAGAGTTTAAAAAAAAAAAGTCAAAATGATGTTAAAAAACCTAACTTTGGGGTCAAAACAAGCCAGATTTTCCCATTTCACAACTGATTGCTATGAGCAGACCTGGATTTTTGCAGGAAGAATCCAAATCTTCTCCAGAGTCTTTGTTCCAAGAAGGAAAATAAACCCCCAAAAAACCAACCACCACCCAATATTGAAAAAAAAAAAAAAAAAATCCAGACATAATCCAAACTAATTAGGCAAGTACAATTCCCAATCACCAACTCAGCCTAAAACCCATCATGGGAAGCACATGCCACAACTACATTTTCCTCTACACAAAAAAAAAATGACTTCAACTCGAATGTCCCTTGGGACCCCCATCCTCTTGGGAATGAAAAGCAAGGGATTTAACCCAGGTTTCTCAGAATATTTCCACTGCTGCTTGAAAAATGCAAACAGATGTGCCCACCGAGGGCACAGGGAATAAAGTCCAGGCAGAAGCTGCGTGGTGCAGGGAGAGGACAGGCTCTCCTTGCCTCTGGGCAGAAGATTTACTCATTTTAAGTTGTTTTTACCTCAATTCCTGACTGTTTTGGAAGCTGCTATCACAAACTGGCTCGTGCCATCCTTCACACTGCAGAGAGCTCGGTGTGGAGTCTGGCTCTGGCTCAAGAGGGAATAGTTGTTATATAGAATAATTTCTGGACAGAGAGGAGTTACTGTGATAATATATTTGTACAGTGCATTGAGCAGCACAGAAAGCAAGGCTTGGGAACTCTAATTTGGCTATTAAGTTATCCAAATAAAAGACTAAGACTTCAATACACTAATTATTCATCAGTTGTCTTAACGTTAAGTCTCCTCCCAGTTTGTATTTATTTTCTGCATGCACACAGCTCACTGAAAATTACAGGGTTTAAAATTACATCCAGCACAGAAAGTCTTGGAAGGGCTGAGAGGGATGGGAAGAAAAGCTTGTCTTTTGGGGAGAAAAAGCACAGATGCTCAAAACTAAGCTGGAGCTTTCAAAATGATTAATTACAGCTACTTGATAAAGCCAGCTCCCTGCACTAAGTGATCTAATATTAGTCATCTCTTGAAGGAAGCAGATCTTGAAAATTTGTCTCAGCCAAAGTCAATATTGAAGGCTTACGGGGAAAAGCTAATCCCCAAAGTAAATATGTAATTAAGCAGATTTTTCACAAGTGTAATTAAGTTGATCATTACAATACATTACTGCAACAGTTACAATACCCCAGCACAAGGAGCCCAGCACAGCCCAGCTGATGTCTCCAGCACAGAGAACTCATGGGATGGACAGTCCCTACACATTTCCCAGTATCTGACACCAGATGCTCAGGGCAAACCACAGGCTCTGGGTCACTTGTGCTGCTAAAGAGCTTCAAGGCTCCAGGGTCAGGAGGACACGATGGCCATCGGGGCAGGACGTGCTCCACAAAGTGATTGCTGCTCCACAACCAGAGAGGAGAGACACTTAAAAGCTACAGCTGCCTCCAGAGGAGCCATAAATAGGCAACTACAGCAGCTAGGGTGGGGAACGTGTGCTGGACTAGCTGAGGTCTGATCTCAGAGCTGCACAAGCCCTGCCGAGCCTCCGTCCCCCGCCCTGCTCTTCACCAAAACCGGGATCATCTCCCAGATCTGGAGTGTGGCACTGCAGTGATGAGACCCAGAGCCTCCCCAGGCTCCACTCCTGCTCCTGTCCCCTTCTGCTCATCAGGGCAAAGCCAAACAGGAGCCACATGGACCCTCCCACCCCAAACACTGATCAGAGGAAGGTAGGTCTGATCTCGGAACTCCAGACACAAGTTCGGTTTTGCACATGGAAGCACAGCTCAAAAAACAAAACCCCTAAATCTAAATAAAAGTCTCAGGGTGTAACTAGAATTGATTAAGCACACAGGAACAGCAAGCAAAAGCTCTGCTCTGATGGCCACACGCTAATTTCTCATCTCAGCCCAGCAAGGGCATTTAAAACTCACCCTAGGAGGATCCCACTGCTGCTGGCTCTGTGCAGAATGACAAAACAACATCCATCACACCACCCCCTGTCAAAATGTCTTTATAAAGTGGCATCCTTGCCATGGGGTAAATTGGCAGTTTTGGCTCACACACAGTTTCCAGTTGTCCTCTGACAATCTACAATTACTAAAACACTTCCACCATTTCCATTTGTTTTTCTGTATTATACTGACAAGCCACCTAGAAACAAAACAGAACCAATCTATGGGGGGGGGAGGAAATTCTATGCCACGCAGAAAGAAACAGGATGAAGAAACTCATTGGATTCAAGCAGAAAAAAGCAAACACTACAGTGACACACCTTCACCTACCAGCTTAACTGCTCCATTTAGTTTTACCATCCTGGTTAGGAGACACTCTCACCAAAAAAAAAGCATTTCTCCCCCAGAAGTGCTGCAGTGGGACTTGTATCACTTACAGCTCCTGCAGAGAACTCTCCAGGGCGGCTGCAGCAGCTCCCCTCCCACCCAAAGCCACAATCCCAGGCAAAGCACTCCCAGCAGCAATCACACTGCACTCCCCCTCCCTACTGCCTACAGAGGCACTTTAGCCACATTTAAATGTCAAGGTATTGGGTTAAATACTCACCTTTCATTCGTATTTGATATTCAACCTGCTCTTGATCACGTTTCTTAAGAGTCCAGCCCCCTTGCAGACATGCACCCGTCTCACCCGTAAATTCCAGACCTCACAACATCCCTTCAGTCATTCTGAAAAAGGGGAACAAGCTGCATCTGTCCCAGGCCGTGCACAGACCCACTTACTGTTCCCATCCCGCCTTTAACAAAAGAATTGCACTTTTGTTCCCCAAACAGAGCCCGTGCCACAGAAAAATAACTATTTCTGAACTCCGGGGTGCTGTTACTGCCTGCACCTGATTGAACCCTGCCAGTTCACACTGCCCTGGATTTTCTAACCCACCCCTCTCTGCCTTTTTGAATTTAATTCTCAAGTTTCACCCTGTGCAGATACCCCATTTCATAGGATATTCATTCAGTTTAGGTCCAGGGGATTAACTTACTTGAGAAGATAGAAATAAATTATAGCTCCATCTGGCTAATGAGTCACTCATAGCTTAGCCCCAGCACGGCTTTTATAAATGCTTGGGTCCCAAAATGCACATAATCTTCAGGGATTTGTGCCTCTTTGAAAAACATTAAAGGGGGGGAAGTACAGGTACCAAGGTGCCTTTTTTGAAATACTAAGCAGTTTAAGAGATAGCATGTATGATTTAGCCAAGCCAACAGCTCCTTTAATTGGGATATTTGCCTGGGATTTTCTCAAGCTGGCAAGCAGACTCACATCCAACAGTCCCTAGGAACACAGCAAGAAGTCTCAGAGCAGTATGTGGATTCAATAAATTCCTCCAACAGATAACACTGTTTCTGTTCTCCCTAATCTGCACACAGTTTGGAACACGCTCCCCATCAGCCAGCTGCAAAGAGGAGCCTCTTGAAAACAGCTTCACTCCCAAGCTCATCCTCCCTCAGAGCTTTTCCACAGATGATGCCCAGCAACTTGGGCAACTAAACCCACATCTGCCACAGGCAAGGTATGAAATTAAACAAGAAGTTCAGCCACTCCATGCCTAGTTCACATTCATACAGCAAGGGCAACCAGCTCTCTGTGACCTGTTCATGAGTATTACCTGACTAAAGCACTGCTGGGCTCTAGGAAGGGGGGGCTGCCAGAAAAACCTCTGGGTAGTTCATTTAACATCAGTGTTGGTAAAGTATATGGGAAAACTGCAGAATTACAGCTTAGGGTTGGTTTAGTTTGGGGGTTTTTAAGCAGTGCTGTGTGTTACTGAAAAAACAGGATGGGTTTTTCATGCCCCAAGACAAGACACAAAAGACAGCAGAGCTGCTGCAATGTGACACAAAGAGCTGTTGGAGCAGGCAGGGATTTTAGCCCATCAGACTTGCTTGAGTTCATTAACACCTGGCTAACTTCAGCAGGTGAGCCACACTGGGATGGAAGGAACCCTGCAGTCCTCAGCCTTCCCAAAAACACCCAGCCCAGAGAACACCAACCAGGAGCTGACTGCACCCGAGCAGTTTTTCCACAGGAGAATTAAGGTATTGCACACAAACCTCACCTGACACCTACATAAAGAAAAGGCACAGCTTCCAGTAAGATCACACACAATCTTCTCACGGGTCACTTCTAAAATGGCACAGTTTAAAGTCATGCATGAGGCACTCAGCAGCCAGAAAAGATGAAGGTCTAAAAGACCTGTGAGTTTTAATCCCAATGGCAAATAAGATTCCAGAAGAGAGTCATAGAATATTCTGAGTTAGAGGGGACTCACAAGGATCAGAGTCCAGCTCCTGGCCCTGCACAGACACCCCAACAATCCCACCCTGTGCCTGAGAGCGTTGTCCAAACACTCCTGGAGCTCTGGCAGCTTTGGGGCTGTGCCCATTCCCTGGGGAGCCTGGGCAGTGCCCAGCACCCTCTGGGGGAAAAACCTTTCCCTGAAATCCAACCTAAACCTGCCCTGACACAGCTCCAGCCCTTCCCTGGGTCCTGTTGCTGGTCACCAGGGAGAAGGAACTTGCAGAAGTTGCAGGATGGAGTCTGTCCTGTCTCATCCCCTCCAGGCTGACCAAGCCAGGCCACTCCTGGGCCACTCCTCCCGTGGCTTCCCCTCTGCACCCTTCACCACTTCCACAGCCCTTGGGCATCTCCAATCCCTTCTTAACCTTCTTATACTGTGGCATTCAAACTGCACACATTACTCAAGGTAAAATTTAACCTACTTATTTGTATTCTTTTTTTAAAGAATAGAGTTTTAGTTTTATACCTGTATTTCCATGCTGTGTTTACACCAATCCTCCCAAACCCAAGACTGGAGGGGGAAGCATAATAAACAGCATTTCAAGCTCTGAATTTTTCATTTCAATACTTGCTCAGACAGCATGATTTGTGCAGCCACAGGAGAAAGCTGTAGACACTCAAAAACACCAAGTGAGCCATTCAAGTGTTAAAACTCCTCTTCCCAGGAAGGAGACCTGCTCAAAGGAAGCTCAACAGTGCTTGACACCCCCTCCAAGGTGCTGACAGCAAGAGCAGAGCAAAACTTGTCAATAAATCTTGCTCTCCCACTTTATTTCACTGATACAATTAAGCCATTTGCAGAGCACAAGCTCAGTGCTTCAAATACCCTCTAGGTAAATATTTTCCATTCCAAACATGCCGCTGTTTGTACCATCTGTCGGGCTCTGTCTGCTCTCAGTCGCTTGATGTTAGTTAACACAGACAAGCTCTTTATTAAATTCCAGAAAGAGTAGCTTTGCTTCAACAAAAGCCTTTACTTTCTGAGGGCTGGTTGTGTTTTGTTGGTTTTTTTTTTTTAATACAGCTTCAGAGCCAACACCTGAGAGAACGCAGCAGCGCCCAGAGGAAGCCGGGAGCGCGATACGGCTGCACCCCCAGTAGCCAGCAGCTGTCCTTGATCCTGTCCCAGGTACCTCCCACCTGGGCTTCCATCATAGCTCGGCTCTTTGGGCAAGTTCCTACAAGATAAGGCAGGGCAGGGATTCACCAGGCAGCAGCTGACGCCCTGAAACCACCTGGGCTGCAGGATAAAGCCCAGGACTGGAATTAGCTTCAGTGAAAGTGGAGCGAGCGGCATTCAGCTGGGGATAAACCCTGCTGCTGGCACAGGAAAACCAGGCTGGGCATTCCTGCCTGGCAGCTCACACAAATGTCCTGAAACTGCACAGATCCTGACACAGCAGCACCCCACTGGCTTCACCAAAGCGTGGGCACAAATGCACTGACAGCAGGAATAGGGCAGGGATTGTTCCCTGTGCTGGGTGTTGCTGCAGCACCTTCAGTCTTAGGGGCAGTTTTGGGCCCCTCAAAAAAACATAAAGATGTTGGGTAGCTAGAGCTTGTCCAGAAAAGGGAACAGAGCTGGGAAAGGGTTTGGAGCATCAGGGACAGCTGAGAGGGTTCAGCCTGGAGAAAAGGAGGCTCTCACTCTCCACAGCTCCCTGCCCAGAGGATGCAGCCAGGGGGACTCAGGCTCTGCTCCCACAGAACAAGGGACAGGACAAGAGCTAACAGCCTCAAGTTGCACCAGAGGAGCTTTAGTTTGGATATTAGGGAAAAATTCTTCACTGAAAGGGTTTTCAGGCACTGGCACAGGCTGCCAGGGGCAGTTGTGGAGTCCCCATCCCCAGAGGGATTTAAAAACCATGTGGATGTGGCACTCGGGGACATGGGTTAGTGGTGGCCTTGGCAGTGATGAGGGAATGGTTGGACTTGATCTTACAGGGCTCTTCCAACCTACATGAGTCTATATTGTTCAAAAGGAAAGTCTTAGGAAACCAAAACATTTCTTGCAGTATTTGTGAGGGGATGTTACTTGGGATAAAAGCCAGCATGCATCAGGACCAGTGAAAAACGTCCTTGGCTCCAACAGAATCTAGAAACTGCAAATTTCCCCTTTAAATCTCTGGCAGCCAACACACACACACCTATTATCTCCAGAGTCAGAAGATAACAAGTTACCTTTACACTACCTTTTTCCAAAGTGCCTGTAAAGAATCAAAGGTTTCTTTCTTCCAGCAGGAATTACTCAGCAAGTCTGCATCTTCCCATCACTACTTCCAAGGAGTCCCTGAGGCTTCCCCAGCTCCTTCCTTCACACATTCACGTACAGACATGCTCTGCCCACACCACCATGAACTATTTAGGAGGATTTAAACACCTGAGCAGCCAGCTCAGGCTTTTGGGTAAGCATTTCCCTTTTCCCTGCTCACCACACAGGCAGGGACCAGATCAGACATTTGCTCCTCAATCACCACCTGCTTCCATGCACAGGGAACTGGGAAGAGACACTTCTCAAAATAGGAAGGCATAAAAAAACCCACAGAATTTTCTCAAAATAATCCTATAAATAAGAGCCAAATCTAGCAGACTTATGGCCCAAGCTGAGTTTAGGCTCCCAGTCTGAGCAGCAGTTCCATATGGTGTGTAGTTTCTGAGCATCAAGGGATCTCCTGCAGCATGAGGCCATCCAAGAGTACAAGCCAGGTACAGATTAGAGCCAGGACTCTTGGGTGAGACAGGTAAAAGCATTAAACACACACAGCCACACCTGAAATCTGCTTCTGCCCAGCACCTGGACAGGAGGGAGGGACCAGGCCACACCTGTTTTTATTCTAATCAGCTGTCTGGGAAGTTCACTGGGGTTTGGACAGTCTGGGTTGCTGTGACACTCCACAGCAGCTCAGCTTTACCACACACAAAGCCTTTTACACAGCTTTAAAGCCACTGTGCACCTCAACAAAGGCCTTAAGACAGCTGTTGTGGTCTAGTGTATAAATAGACATTCACAGTATAAATCTTCACCTTGCACCTATAGAAAGCCTCAGGGAGCAGCTACCAGTCCCTAAAAAGCCAGGGCAGGTACAACACAGGTCTGAGCCCAGCTGGGTTTGCTCACTCTAACACAGCTTAATCCCTTTCTGACGCAGGAAGAAGTTGCATTAGTGTAAGCATGTTCATTCTGCAACTCCCCCTGCCGTGCTCTATTACTTTAACTCAATTAAAACAAAGTCTGCAGCACCCATGGGAATGATGCAGTTGACCAGCCTCTGCTCACAAATGAGGCAGAGCCCCAACTTCCAAGTAAAACAAACAAACAAAAAATTAAGATCACCTCCTGAGAAATTTAGGGCTGCTACATCCCTTTCATCTCCTTACATCCAGTTCCAAGTGTGGAGGGAAATTCTTGGCTGTGAGGGTGGTGAGGCCCTGGCACAGGTTGCCCAGAGAAGCTGTGACTCTGCTCTCCCTGGAGTGCCCCATCCCTGAAGTGTTCAAATAAAGTTTAGATGGGGTTTAGAGCAGCCAGGTCTAGTGAAAAGTGTCCCTGCCCACAGCATGGGGTGGAAATAAGATGATTCTTAAGGTCCCTTCCAAACCCAAATCATTCCATGATTCTATAACAGGGGAAAGCAGGTATGAGCAGTAGCTTCTCAGTATTCAAATTCCTCTCATACCTTCACAGCAATCTGCAAAAACAGCTGGAATGAAACATTTTCCCTTTCCCAGTGTATACAGTAAATGTAACCATATAAATATACATTCCTATACTAAGAAATGTTGTTAAAATATTAAAAAATAAATGTAAAATAAGAGGAGACAGAAATAAAAGAAGCAGAGCCCTTTGGTCCAGCTTTTTTTTCTTTTTGCCTTAGCAGATTTCATGAAAGTATGAATGGCATCTGAGTACTGAGAGGCTAATGCTCATTCAAAAAAACAACCCAGCTTTTTATATACAAGAGCTGCAAAGAGCCAAGGAGAAGACTGGAGTGCATTACCTGCCTGTACATCCCAGGAGAGGTAAAATCCCCTCTCTGCAAGCTTTGCACATCCCCAGCAGAGGAGTTTTCCCTGCAGCCCAAGCCTCACCTCCCCGGGCAGGCACAAGCTGTCCCCTGGCTGAATCCAGGGCACAGCAGACGCCCTCGGCGCCAGAGCCACAGGAAAACCACCACAGATTGCTAAAGAGGATGGCATGTTGTTTATGGGTTGTGTTTCTGAAGTTTGGACATAACTGAGAAGGGATCAGCATTAATTTATTGCTCGACTCTCTGGATTTCTACTGAGCTTTGCCCTTCACTACACTTGCCAGGCAGCTTTTTAGCTTATTCATTTGAATTCCTCCACACACACGAGAGAGTTTTAACCCTACCACTTGTTCTGCAGCTCTCCAGACCACCTGGTGCTAAAGGTTTTCCCCCAGATTTCTCACTAAGGCAGCCAAGCAATAGAGAAGCATAAAATACCCAGCCTTCAAGGGCGAGCAAGTCACTCAGGGCAACTTCAGCAGGTCCCTGTAAGTTGGAGTTATTAACCTTTGTACCCCCATACCCCAAGAGTGTGCACACACACTTGTGGTGCAGAGGCTGCCAGAACTACCCCAAACTGAGCCATGCACAGCCCAGCAGTGTCACACTGCTGCTTTCACCAAGTTTCCACCCCTGATGAAATGAATGAGGTCTCACAGGAGCTCAGGGAAGGAGGAATGTGTGCACGGAGGTGATGGCACAGGAGGAGGACAAGAAACCTCAAAATAAGTGAATTTGGAAAATTTCCTATAGCAATGTATCACCAAAGGTCTTCCTGCAAGAATATGTTCAATTCATGGTAAGAATATTAATCTTGTTCATATTAGAATTTCTTTCCACTACAAAAATAAATCACATAAAGATATTCTTAGTCTGAACACCATAAAAGTGACTTTATCCAGACTTATTTTTGAATGTATATTGAAGGGATGAGAACAGAACTCTTCTGCCAACAAAGACAGGTATTAACCAAGAAAATCTATTTAACTTCAGACTTCTTAACCAGACAAGATTTTCCTCAAGTGTGCACACGCTGTCCTTTACCCTGTTGCGAAAGGAACAAAAGAAAAGGAAATGACTAATCAAAGCAGCAGCACATTAATATATTTTGGTATGTGGAAAGGGAAAATTGTAGCTGGTATTTTTAACATTCCCAACAGGAGAATGCAGGGCCATGCCTTCACCAGCCTCCACGGAGGCTCAGCAGCTCCCAGGAGGGGAAAATAAAAAAAATTTTAAAAAAAAGCCACAAATGAGGAAAAAAGTGAAGTTGTGTCCCAAAGAGAAGTTGTGTTATTTTCCATTTTTCAGCATGAGCTCTGCTGGAATGAGAGCTGGGGAAGGAGGCAGGGCTGAGGCCAGCAGCGAGGGCTGAGCGATAACAGGCGCACTTTGCCTGAACCGTAGGGAAAACCCAGCCTGGGGAGGTGCTCTGCAGGGAAAAGGTGAGAGCTTCTTGGAGCTCTGCCACCAGCAAACACTCCTGGAAATTCCATTGCCACCCTGCTCTGCTGGGTGCCCTCATCCACAAGCTGAGAAGAGATAGGGCAAGTAAAATGTCCCAGGTGACATGCAGCAAGTCACAGCTCACCCACACGCCACCCATCCCAAGCTCCCCCATCCAATTCCCCCTCAAAGCTCTCCATTCCCTGCATGAGCAAAACACAGCACCTTCACACCTTTCCTTGCAGTTCCTTTGTCACTGAACCCACAGCAGCCAAGCCACTGATGTCCCAGTTCAACTGGATTTAACAACTGGTTTTTAATGCCACACTCCCCTCCTGCGTGGGGAGTTCTTTGGGGCAGCCACGGGAACAGGCATGCTTGGAGCAATGGGGCAGCAGCCTGACTACTGTGATAAACCCAAAATTAGAGCTTCCAAGCCCCTTCCTAAAAGGGATCAAAAGCAATGAGTCCAGCAAGAGCCTGGCACGGTCATTTGTGCAGTGGGATGGCACAGCACCAAAGCTTTGCTCGCTCAGAAGAGGAGCTGGACTGCTGCCTGTCTGTCCAGCTCCAATTGTTCCCACACTTCATAATTAAGGGCTACAATTCACCCTTTTTCCAATGCCAAACCCCAAAAGGCTCGTAACAAAACCATTCTGAACACTAAATGGGAGCTAGTGCTGTAATTGTTCAGATCTCCTCCCCTTGCTCCAACACTGCTGGATACAAGGAGACACAGAGAAACTAATATTTAATGTTCTTGCAGAGGGATTTGTGCTCAGCCTCCCCATAGCACAGCCAGAAGCCTGAAGCTTAAACAGGTCTTTACCCTGGTATCACAAAATGACAACCCCAGTCATTCCAGCAACAAGATTTTCCCATTATTTCTGTTCAGTGTGCTGTTCCACACAGACATACAAAGAGGTTGGGCCACTGACAAAAAAAAAAAGAAAAAGCTTTGTTAACCTCTCAGTGACTCGACAATCCTATTGTTGAACAGCAATGGACAAAAGGAGAAGCCAGCAGCAGACAGATGCTCTCATCTATCCCAATTCCTAGAGGAAAATGAAATTGAGCTGCTCTGGGAACAGGCTGCAAGGCAGAGGAGAGTTGTTAGCTCAGAGGGAAATCAAAACTTCAGTGACTGTGAATCATATCAGATCTAGAAGCTTTCATGTGGTTTCTTCTAACTACCTGGAGTCTCAAGACATTATTTATTGCACACATTATGTCTAAGCAGTTGAGTGATTTCAGTTGTCTCTAAAGAGAAAAAGGTGTGATTGCTGTATCAAAATTACTGTCAGTGTGGCACAGATGTAGCTAAATGAGAGCATCAGAAAGCAGCAAGTGAAACAAGATTGCTGCATCCCATCATCAGACTGAGCCTGGATAATTCTTCAGCTGCAAATGGGGAGGAATCAACAGGGAAGGTTTTTCTTCTTTGTCACCACACACAGTACAATAAAAGAATGGGGGGAAAAAGTATCTATCAGTTAAACAACCAAAGTTCACAGAGTGATAATAAATTTTCAGATTTATTTGTGCCCAGAGTTTAAAACTCGGGCATGCAGTTGGTTTCTCAACCCCGAGACTTTAAAAGGGCAGCTTCAATTTAAGCTGGATGACTGGGGGAACAGAGACTAAACACAGAGAAGTCAAAGTTCCTGTAAGCTGACAGAGGCATCATAAATGAAATTATCACCAACATGCACAACAACCAAACTAGAATTTAGGGAGTACTAGAGGCTGGAATTGCCTCCACTTCAGCCTACACAGCCTGGTAAGCACTGCATCAGCAGGTCTATTTTTACCTTTAATACTCCACACTACAGTCGTGGGTCAGAAAGACACAAAAACACTGGAAAATCCCAAGAGCCAGGCTTGAAGCAGGCATTACTTGCTACCCTCCCTTCCTCTGAGCACCAACAGCTCTGGTGCCCTGAGCTGCCCCCAAGGATCAGGACCTGCCCAGCTTCCTCTGCTCCCACCTTGCAGGGAGGGGCTGAAGCCAGAGGACAATGCTGGCATGGGAACAAATGGGCAGCAATGGCCCATGGCTGCATTTTGGCTGCAAGTCGGGAAAACACTCTCAGTGCTCAGTCCAACAAGGTGCTCAGTGCTGTGATGGTCAATCTGCAGCCTCTGCATGGAGCAGGGGCACTGTGTTTTATCTCAGTCTTTTGCTGGTAGCAATCAATGAATTTTAATCCATAGTCACATTAGGAACGACACCTCCGAAGAGGGTTGGATTTCATTTCAACTGTGCATTAAATTTAAAATCATTTGCCAGATTAAAGCATTGTTCACACTCTACTTACAAATCCTCTGAGCACAGGGAATATTTAGAGGTGTGCTCAGGACTGAATTTGGACCACAGAAGGTTCTGCTGGTGATGGAGCTTCCTAAACCACTGATATTATGACTTTGTGCTAAAGCAGAAATTTGTACCAGCTGAAGGCTGAACAAACTTCCATCATGAAAACTTTCACAGTAGATATGAGTTAGTTTGACTGCTCCATAGCAAAGCTGTCCTTCAACATTCATCCCAAAGCATGTTATCATGAAGGCATAAAGACAGCACTTCTATATCCAAGCCAGATCCCTCATGTTGTAGAATATGGTGCTGTTAGAAATAAAGTTTCAAAACTGTTTAGGAACAAAAGAGGCTTTAGAAGCAATCCCTG
Organism: Aegithalos caudatus; assembly: GCA_013389925.1. Taxonomy (NCBI): domain Eukaryota; kingdom Metazoa; phylum Chordata; class Aves; order Passeriformes; family Aegithalidae; genus Aegithalos; species Aegithalos caudatus. The sequence goes on along the minus strand of WEIU01005248.1, from coordinate 33,323 downwards.
CAGCACTGGCACCATACAAGTTACACCAGTGCATTTCAAAGTATAAATTGCATCACGAGCTGAACTGCTAACTCCATATAAAAGCACAACATGGAGTTTTAGAAATTGCTGCTGACCTGTGGTCATTTCCCTGCTGAGGCAGGTGAAGTGTTAAGGCCTTTCTCTGCTCTCCTTTGAGATGCTGCACACATCTCATGTATCGAGGGCAGCACTAAGAACTCACCTCACCATCCATCCAAAACACCTCCTGCACTACAACAAGAATTCCACTGGCTACAGCTCCACTGAGGTGCCATCCTTCCAGCTTCCACAGCGAGGAGATGTGCTCCTGAACAGCAGCACCACACATTCCTCCCCACGACGCTTCTTTCCACCTTGTTAACCTCTCTGTGCCTCACTGACCAGCCTGCTGAAGGCACTCACAGCTGAAGAAAGGACACACAGCTGGTGTCATCTCCTGGTGTCATCTCCCGCATCCTTTAGGCTCTGGCAGGCAGCCTAAGAAGGTCACACGTTCTCAGGAATCAGTGCAGTGTTTCAGCAGACCTAGAGGCAGTATTTGCCTCTTAAAGCACCCAGAGGAAGGGACCAGACTCCCCTCCAGCAGCAGGGAAAAGGCTCCAGCTCCTCCAGAGACTTGCTGAATGCTTGAATCACACCTGAGCCACACAGTGAAGGAGCTTTCTTTTACCACCTTCCTCATGCAGCTGTTGGTGCCCCAGGTGAGTGATGCTGAGGTTGCTCGTGTTCCTCTGAGCAGCAGCAGCCCAGGGGATGCTGCAACCCTCCTTACTGGTCCCAGTTCCACAGTCCAGTTCCCTGCATAACCCCAGACACAGTGCAATTCTGAGAGCTGGGTAACACCACACGAGAGCCCTGCAAAAAGTGTGTTCAAAGCACATCTCTAAAGGTCTCCTGGTTCCTTCCACTTGTGACCATAAGGACCAAGACTGCAGGAGTCCCCTAAAGAAACTGGAAACACTGAAATGCATATTTGAAGAGTTTTGAGTTCAAGTCAAGAACCCAATATCCCAGAGTTCTGCTCCCAAAACAGCCTAACTCAGGCACACGCACCCGCCCCAACACGCTCAGCACCGATCTGAAGTCAAGAACATGCCAGGTTGTTAAAAAGGCCTAAAAATGCTCAGCAACAGAAATGCAGAGTAATTGAGGTCATTTCTCTCACGCTTCTCTGGGTTCTCACTCCCTTTGCTTTGCTGTCCCACAATCTGCTCCTCCTTTGGCATGCAAGAATTGAACAAACACTTCCTTGCAACCACACAGATCTAAACTTATTTGTCTCCAACTCAAGTTACATCTCAAACTATTACTCCAGTAGCCTGTAAAAAAATCTACTTAGAAATAGGTACACCAGACCCAAAGCCAAAAAATTCTTCTTTAGGCACACAAACAGCACAGGAAAAAAGGCAGAAACTTGGAGATGGAGGAGGGGGGGCCGAAAGAGGCAGGATTGTAATGGAAACATCTGATCAGGAATTTTCACAAGCCTTTAAAACTTCTGAAACCCAACCCCTTCGCCAGCACCTCTCACATGCCTCAGACTGCAGACCATGTTATGCAAGTTCTAATTGTGCCTCCACAGCCCTCCCTCCTCCCACGGGCTCTGCACCTCAGCACATCCCTGTGTGGAAGTAAACTGAGGCAGAGAAGAGCCCTCCCACACCTGGCCTGGGGTGCTGACACCGGTGCAAAGAAAGCATCTTGAACCAGGCTCTAACCCCTTAAAAGCTGCTAAAACCCCTCTGTTTTTACATACACAAACCAAGCTGTAAAAGGGTTCACTAAATTTAGCATGTAACCCAATCCTAGCAGTAGCATAGCACAGGCTGAAGATATGGAAGTGACCTTAGGTGGAAGTGACAAGGAAAAACTGTCAGTACTCCCATTGAGCTGCCATGGGAAAGCCCAAAGAACCCAATAAAATCCTAACAAAACCTCCATAAATCCTCCAGGCAGCTTGCTGGTTTCCCAAGCTTTGAGATGCCACCTCCACCTCTCTTCTGGACAACGCTGTTCATTGTCCATGCTGAGGACAGGGCTGGGAGGAACCTCCTTAGCATAGCAAACAATTCTCCATGGGCTTGGAGAAGTAAAGCTCAGTGGACCTCCACCATCACTGCTGCAAACACAAAAGCAGGCAGCACAAAGAGAAAAAGCAGCACAGTCCTTTGTCCTTCCATCACAGCTGGAGCCACACGTGCTGCCCACAGGTGCTGAGCCAAGAACAGGTCAGTAGGTGTGACAGGAGATACAGCACTGACCTGGAAGCTCCATTTTCTGCCAGTTCCCAGCACCACAGCCCCTGAGAACTGCAGACACTGCCTGCTCCAAGGACAGGACACAGAGCCTCCCTGGAGAACACAGCAAGCTCAAGGAGGCAAAAGAGTTCCCACCTAGTCCTGGGGGAAAGGGCCCTTCCTGGCACAGCACCCTAAACTCCAATCACTTCCCCAGATCTGAAAATGCCCTGTAAAAGCTCCAGTGGCTAGGAGCTGCTGTAGCCATGGTGATGCTCTCAGGTACACCTGGAGCTGAAGCAGAGAGGAGCAGCAGAGATGCTGTAACTGGTTTCATGTACCTGGTTTTAGGTCCTCACACAGAATTAAAGGCAATGCCTACTTGAAAGCCAAGCTGGGATGTCCACCTGCAACATTAAGTGATGACTTAAGAAGGCAAAGCGGCACTAAACACCAAGGCAGCCTTTCAAACCAGTTTGGGAGGCAAGAAGCAACATCACTTTCTGGGGGCAGACCTGGCCTCCCACCCACACCAGAGGAGAGACCCTGAAAGGAAGGGGCACGTGGGAACAGCCCTGGTTGCTGCAGGAAAGCAGCTTCGTGTCATATCACAGAACACTTTGGCTAGGAAGGGACATTAAAGATCAGCACATTCCAGCCCCCTGCCACAACTGTCACAGGTTGCTCCAAGCCCTAGCCAACCTTCCAGGGATGGGGCAGCCACAGCTTCTCTGGGAAACCTGTGCCAGGGCCTCACCACCCTCACAGGGAACAATTCCTTCCCAATGTCTCATCCAAAAGCCTCCTCTCTCTGTTGAAATCCATTCCTCCTTGTCCTGTCACTATCTGACTGCCAGGGGCTCAGGTCACAGATGAGACCAAGGAAAAGCCACCACCAGCTGCTCTGCTGGTGACCTGCTGGCATCCTCACCTGCAGGGGCTTGGCCTCTGCTTTCCCTCCTGTAATTTGGGCAGGTAAGCAGCACAGGGCAGGTGCCTGATGGAAAAAACACCCACGTGAGCCAAATGCAAGACATCAGCTTAAACATTCCTGCCATGCAGCACTTCCCACCCAAGGCCTGGGAACCAAGCACCTCCTCCAATAAATTGGATTTTTTAATTTGTTGTCGTCAAGTGTAGACTTTCCAACTTAAAAAACCCCACAGCAAACTTGACTGGGAAAGAAAAGCAGTCATGGCCAGTGGTCAGCTCAAACCAGTAATAATTAAAATTAGGAGCTGACTGATATTATAGGCTCTCTTATGAGTCAGTCATGATCCAGTCCAATCCTGGCAAGCTCCCTGAAGAGCTGCACCTTGTGCAATAGCTTAGTCATCATCTTCCTTGACAGCTACGCACTTAAAAACAGATTTTGGGTCCACTCACATTTTCCCATGAAAATTTTCCCCTCTGCCCTGCTACAGGCAGGACAGAGCAGAGCAGTGCCAGCCTAGGAGTGGGAAGCTTGTCCCTTGCAGGGGAGGAGATAAAGCTTTTATCTCCCAGACTCAACAACTTCCTTCCTGTGCAGTAGCAGGCAGACAAAAGACATCTTTTCACACCACAGACAGCAGAGATGTACTAAAATTTGTCACAACCCTGAAGTAAAACACCCTGCTTGCTGTTTTCAGTCCATACAGGAGAGTGTAAAACAGAATTAAACCAGCATTTCTTCTAGAAGGAACTTGCAGGGTGGGATTTAGAGGCAAAAGAATAAGGAGCCCAAAATAACTCGGGCTGAGTTTATATTGCTCTGGCAGCTAAGCAAAAGTTGGTAACACTGGAGTGAGGTACTTCCCCTCTGCAGGCTGAGAGCTGGATTGTTTTTGGAAGCACCATGAATCATGGGCATAAATATACCAGGCTTTAAGAGCCTTTGACACCCACCTAATTCTGAACTCCAGCTTGATTTGCCCTGGGTCATTCAACACATGATCAGCAGTTGGACATCAGACAGGCAGGCTGGGGAGGTCACCTATTCAATTAATAGGTGTAATCCCAAAATCAGAACTTGTGTTTTGCTGGATAACATCAACACACCTCTTCCAAGAGGAAAAGAGCCCTCCCTGATGCTCCATTAGTCACTCAACTGCAACTTGAAGGAAAACAGGAGTTTTGCTCTATTTCCTCAACTTCACAGTGCAAAAGGGCTTGAAGATGCTTCCTGCAGCAGGGGAGCTGTGATGCAGCAGCTCCAGGAGAGCAGTGATTTGCAGGATTGCCTGGCTGCCAGCAGATCCAGGCAGAGGGATCAGCCAGAAGGAAGAGTGTCCAATGGAAAAAGAGAAAAAAACCCTGCAAGAAGAGCTGTTCCCCATTTTTCACTCCCACTGAAAATCCTGCACACCTGAGAGCAACCACAGCAAAGAGCTGTAAATACAAGCAGAGGACAACACTATTTATAATAGGGATTATTAGTGCAACAAAATGAGCAGCTTGTCCACATGAATGATTTACAGACACTCGTCTCCGAGTTACAATGCAGCCCCAGTGATGCACAAGGAAAGATGAGCTTTCATTTGAAACAGAAAAAAAATGCTATTCCTCTAAATAAATCTTCATGGGAAGGAAAGGGGAAGAAACTACTTTTGCTTCTCTTCAGCAACAGCAATTTAGAGCCACGGATTTTGGTAAGCAGGGTGGCCACAAAGCATTAACAAAAACAGAACATTGCAGAAGAGAAGGAGGAGAGCTGCAAAGAAGTAACTCCCTTGACTCCCCACAAACCACACAGCTCCTGTCCCTCCCACCCCACACTCACTCCACAGCAAAACTCAAGGCTAGAAGCACCCAAACTACTTCTCTGCACCACACAGTGGCAAGGAGATAGTGTTCTTTATTTGTGTTAGTAGAGTTAGAGATTATTTCCAGAGCTTTCACGTAACAGATACCATTCCTCTTTTCCCCTGTTTTCTACAGTATCTAAGAGACTTTAAAAAACCTCTCACCTCTAGTTAAATTGGAAGCATTAAAAAGGATCATGAGATTTGCACTCTTTAGCACCTGAGATTAGAGTTTCCACTGCCACGACTTCCCCTTCCAACTCTGCACCAAGCTTCAATTACAGAATCTTCCTATTTGGGTGGACTTTGGTATTTCTTCTACCAAGACACTGGAGCATCCAGACTGACAAGATGGCCAAGGCAGAGGAATTTATGCACTCCCAGGAGATCTCTGTTTAATTTTGCTGTATGGAGAGATCCTGCACCAGGTCTGCCCTTTGCCCAGGACCTATATTTAGGGACCGAGCTGACCCGACAGTGCCCCCGTAAGCTCATTTATTGAGATTCACTTATTCATTATAATATAATCTAATTAGATGCAGCAGTCCTCTACACAGGCATGGCAGTGACCAGGAGAGGATGAGTTCAGACACAGGGAACCCAGCCCAGGTGCTACTCAGTTCTCACATAGAGGGGGGGAAAAAAACAACCCTTGCAGAGGAATGGCAGGAATTGCAGATGCCAGTGCACTGCCTCCGAGCAGCACCTGCATCCCCTCTGCTTCTGCCCTCCACCAGGGAAAAAATTCCTCAACTGGAAGCAGCAGAGTCCAGATCGATGCACAGTGCTTATCCATGGAAGGGCTGCTGCTCCTGCTCTGAAATCACTGGAAATGGGGAAAAAAAAAAAAAAAAAAGAAAAGGCAGGAATCAGTCTCGAAGGCAGTGCCCACGCCAGCAGGCACAGATGCGTTCCCAAAGTGCAGACCACAGGCATTATTAGCCTGGAAAACATGCCAAAGAGTCCACATTGTAAGAAAATACTTTAAAGGCTCCATTCTGGCAAGAAATAGGAAGTTTTCAAAGCTCCCAAGTACCCTCTCTCCTGCCACCAGCTGTAGTTCAGGCATGCGAACAGGAAGAAGCTTTTACATTTCTAAAAACATAAATAAATACTTCTTTTTTTTAAAAAAAAAAAAGTCCCCATGTGTTCTATTTGCTTGGACATCTTGTATAATGATGAGAGGAGAAGCAGATTCCTAGGAGTCATGGGCTGGTAATTCTTCCAATTTATCATCTCCATAGTTTATGCACAGTCATTAACAAGAAGTGATTTGTCTGGGACAGATTTAGCCCAGCAACTCCCTGTCTCATTAGCCAGAAACAATCACACAAGGAATGTCAAAAAGTTTGTGAGCTTAGTGCAGCAATCAGCCCCCTCCAAAATATTCCTACTTTTAAAAATAACCCAATCCTGCTGCTTTGCCAATGCAGAGCAGGAAGTTTAAGAGCTAAACACGGATGCATAAAATTCCCTTTATATTAAAAGGATCTGATGGGTAAAGGCAAAAGGTTGTCACTCACAAGGAAATCCTGAGAATATCAATAAGAGAACAACTCAAGGAGACTTAAAGACTTGGACTTGTTTAACCTATGAAAACAAGGGGTCAAGAGGGGATCCGATTGCTCTAATTACATCAGGGAGGGAAAACAATCATTTGAACCAAATGGAAACACTAGAACCAAAAACAAATTACACAAACAGGCCATGAACACCGTGAGGATGGAAATTCAGCAACTGCTGGAGACCTCAAGGAGGTTCCCTGACAGATCTCCCACGGAGATGGAGAAAGAATAAACGGATCAAGTTTCACCTTGGAAGGAGCTGTATCATGAAAGGCATCCACAGCACGGATGGGTGCTAAAAACGGGGAAACTAAACTTGATTTGGGGTGCTGCCACAGCTTTTGGAGTGAAGAGCAGGATGAAGAATTACCTCCTCCTGCCACTCTGCCTTCTGCTTCCTCCCCATCCCTCCAGGGACATTCACACCATTTACTCAGGCACGTCCCTGGGGTATGACCAGGGAACTAAACTTGGGAGCTGAAGCCTCACAAAGTCAATGGTGAGAGGTGGGTGCCTTGGCAGCAGCAGGGGAAGGGATTAGGAGCAACCAAGTTTGATGCTTAAAATAAAACACATGTCCTGTCCCCTGTGTCCTCACGCTTTAGGGTCTTGGGTGTAGCTTAAACACAGACCTGGCCATCACCTCTGAAATTCACAGGGAATTCCAGTTCTTAAGGGATTTTTTTTTTTTTTTTAGCCTTAGGTTTACAGCACCCAGGGTCAAGAATGATTAGACATTTTTGAGCCATAACCACCAAATCTCCAACAGCAAGAGATGATGCAAATGAAAGCTGTTACAGAGCTAACCAAGCAACACCACAGCTTCACACAGGCTTGAGCAAGTCCTTCTCTTTTCTTCAAGGGGTTTCAAAAACAATGTAGTCATCTGTGACAGGGGTTTTGTGATGGGGGGGGGGTAAAGGATAAAATTAAAATCTCATTGCATCCTTCAGATCCTACTGCTGCTATTTCTGAGAGCAGAAAGTATCTTCTTGAGAGCAGCTAGAAAAGGGGGGTGATAAGAAAAAAAATCTACCAAAAAAGGTATTTGGTAATAACTCTACCAGAGAATTAGTGTTTCTCCCCAATCCCCAACCTTTCACTGCTGCAGTTACACACAAAAGTTATTTTAATCACAGTATGCAGAAAGCAGCATCAGCATATGAGGCAAGAGAAAAAATATGTGGTAAAGCGAGTTGCATGGCCTGTTCACAGGCAGAAATTACAGCACAGTTACAGGCAAGAGGTCCACGAGGCAGAGAAACACTTCCAGCCCAAGCCAAACAGCAGGATGATAGTGATCCACCGAGAGAAAAGGCAAGGAAAAACATCTGAAAGGAGGTGGAACACAGGAACTGAATCCCTTCTCAACTTTTGCAGCAATCACCTCGGGCTGCCCAGCCAGAGATTTTTGCCTTGTCATAGGTAAAAAGATGTCAAATAGAATAGTTATGTCAACTAAATACCATTTGTGTTGGTGGACAGAGGCAGCAATGGAAACACTACAGGAACGGGGGGGGAAAGGGAGATTTTAAACAGAAAAGAGCTACAGCAGGGTACCAGTTCAGCTCCTCTTCCACAAATCTTTGAGGTTTCCTAACAGTGACCTCAAAATACACAGCACAGCCTTAGGGGGGGTGTGGAGGGGGAGAAGGGTTATAAAATGACAAACCAAAAGCACACGGGTGGATGCACATCACTAGAGAGCAGAACTTATCACTGTCTAATGCGGTGACTAAAAGATGCTAAGCTATCTTATTCTTAATCACCACCTACTCAATTAAAATACTTCATCAATTGAAGGCAGCCGGGTACAAAAGGTGTAGCTTTGCCACTTTAACTCCTCTTTCCTTCTCCAAAACGTGCAGGCTGGAAGAAGGGAGCCAGCTTCGAGAAGAGCAGAGGCGATGGGGGCACGAACACCTCCAGGGTTACCGGGGCTGCACCGAAGGGCACGGGCAACCTCAGAAATCAACCACCACCGACAACATCACCTACGAGAGCGGGGAGCAGCACTGGCGAGCGGCTGACACCAGCACAGGCACCCACGGCGGCCCGGATCGCGGTAACCAAGCGCAATGCTCATTAAAGCTCCTACGGCCACCCGGGCGCTGCAGCGGCCGCCTCCGGCCAAACCTCACCCGGGGCTCCGGCAGCCTCGGGGAACGCTCCCAAATCACATTTCGGGCGTCAATTCTCGCCCGGCCTCCCCTCGGCGGGCGGTTCCACGCAGCGGGCTCCGCGAACACGGCGCGTCCGCCCCGCTTCCCCCGGCCCCGGGGAGATGCGCTCGGGAAGCGGCGGAGCCCCAGCGGAG
>WEIU01005248.1:0-23956 GCA_013389925.1 Aegithalos caudatus | reverse complement strand
CGAGCCCGGCCGCAGGGGAGCCCCGGCGGCGGGGAGAGCCCGCCCGGCATTGCCACGTGTGTGGGTGCATCGCCCGGAGCCCGCCCGTGCGCTGGGGGATCGCCCCCCGAGCTCCCCACGTGGGGATCCCTCACCTGCTCCGGAGGTTCACCCACCCAGGCTCCCCACACACGGGGATCCCAGGGATCACCCACCCAGGCTCCCCACACACGGGGATCCCAGGGATCACCCACCCAGACTCCTGCCATGTGCGAATCCCAGGGATCACCCACCCAGACTCCTGCCATGTGGGAATCCCAGGGATCACCCACCCAGACTCCCCTAACCCACCACCTCCAAGCTCCCCAATGCTGCAATCCCTCACCGGTTCCTGAGGATCCCCATACCTAGACTTCCCCCAGGCAGGGATCGCCAGGAATCGCACACTCCCAGTTCCCCCAGATGGGGATGCCCAGGGATCTCCCCACCGTACCCCGCCCATGGACAGGGATCCCCCACTCAGACCTCCCGGAGGTAGGGATCCTCCCACGCAGGTTTCCCACACGCAGGGAACACAGGCACATCCACGCCAACCCCACCCAAGCGTGGGAATCACCTCCCGCACTCAGCTCTCCCCAGGGATCTCCCCACCCTTGTTCTCCCCAGCCCTGCCCGATGCAGGGATCCCATTGCTCACCGGGCACGGGGATCACCCATCCAGCCCCCGAATTCCAGCCAGTTCCCACCATATCCCCCCCCACCCCCTTTCCCTGGCACAGTGGGCAGGTGTGGGATCCCAGAGGCCCAAGGCAAGCAGACAGAGCACACCCCGAGGCCTCCTCCAGGACACGAAAGAGACCAGACACCTCCTCATGACCAGGAACTGGGCTTGTCCTTCCATTTCCCTTAAATGCCTTAAAACTGCCCGGCAGCCCTGCCTGCAGCACAGACATAACAGAGGCTCATTCAGGGGCATCCCAGCAGGCTGTGGAGATTGCAAGGAGGGAGATTAACTGGATTTTTTTTTTCAGCTCTGACTTCTTAGAGCCCCAAGTTCTTCTTCCCTCTGACGTGGATCCTTCCAAAAGTGCTCACAGGGCAGATTGCTTCCCCTGCCCGAGCTCAGCGGCTGACCACAGATCTGCGGGTACCCACGGGGATGGAAACCGATGCTCTGTCAATTACTTGGAGACAGCGGAACGGCCCAAGAAGCCACCGAGGGCACCCGTCCAGCTCCATCGCCGGGGGACTGCCGTTAACCCCCGGCTTCCCGGAATCCCGAGTATGTTGGGGAAAACACAAGAAAAAAGCGCAGTTTTTGGCTCAGCAGGACGGCAGAGCCAGCGGTGGCTGCGGGGAGGGTTCTGGTGCTGATCAAGGTATCCGCAGGGTCCGGCTGCAGCCGGCAAAAGGGAGTTATCCCAGCACGGAGGGAGGCTGGCACCACCCCAGGGCTTTCCACGCACCCTCCCATCATTTCTTCTGACCTCTGGCAATAAGGAGCCCGGTTTGACCTCCAGGCCGTGCTGCTCAGAGCAAGCCCTTTGTTTATTTGTCCCACGGCATCTTTGAGAAATCGCCCGCTCGGTCTCAAAGAAGGATTTGCATGGAGCTGCGGGGAGAGCTCAGCATTCCCCTCCTGGCCAGCCACGCGTGTCACTCAGCTGCAATCCCGCCGCATTCCCAAACTCTCCGGAGCAGACAAAGGCAGCGGCACGAGGTGGATGCTGACGGAAGCTGTGCCTTTCTTTGCCTGGGATGTGAAGCGGGCCCGGAGGCGCGGCCTCGCTGGAGGGGTGGCCACGGGGCTGTGGAGGCGGCCGGACACTTGGAATGTGCGGCCGGACACTTGGAATGTGTGGCCGGACACTTGGAATGTGCGGCCGGACACTTGGAATGTGCGGCCGGACACTTGGAATGTGCGGCCGGACACTTGGAATGTGTGACCGGACACTTGGAATGTGTGACCGGCCATCAGCTGGCCAGGCAGCGTTTGGCTGCTTCATCCCGGAGCTTCCCTGGCTCAGCACATCCCGGCCGGTCACTCCACTGCTGAGAGCAGCACATGATCCAGCCAAAGTCAGCATCCCCACCCTGCGCTTCCAAGGTGAACATTTAAGGCCAAGTCTTCCTAACTAATATGAACCGTTCCAAGAGTGGTGGTGGCAGGGCTCGGCGGCAGCAGATTCTGCAGATGTTTTGTTGCTTTTTGTCCACAGTAGAGTTTTCCAGCTGGCATCAGATGCAAGCCACAGCTTCCCAGGAATGGGATTTACAGCCTCACAGACAGTGGGTGAGGGTCTTGCCAATAGAGAGAAAGACTGGAGCCATGAGCCTGGGAAGGGCATTGGAGGGACAGAGCTGCTCCTCCTGCCAGGAGAGGAGCTGCAATGGAAGAGCAGAGAGTGCAAATCCAGCTGCTACAGCTACAGAAGGGACAGGCACCAATCCCTGTGCTCAGTGACAGGATCAGGATCAGAGGGAAGGGCTGGAGCTGTGTCAGGGCAGGTTTAGGTTGGATTTCAGGGAAAGGTTCTTCCCCCAGAGGGTGCTGGGCACTGCCCAGGCTCCCCAGGGAATGGGCACAGCCCCAAAGCTGCCAGAGCTCCAGGAGTGTTTGGACAACGCTCTCAGGCACAGGGGGGGATTGTTGGGGTGCCTGTGCAGGGCCAGGAGTCAGACTCATGATCCTTGAGTGTCCCTTCCAACTCAGGATATTCTCTATATCCTAGAGAATAATAATTCTATAATTCAGAACTTTCTTCTCTTCCTCCTTCCAGGATTCAGAGTTGATTTCCCTGCTGGGTGGTCACTGCTTGCTCTGAAGGACTTCAGCTGAGAACATTCCACTTCCCACAAGCTCAGAAGTCTCTAGTCCTTCACATCTTACAGATTTGCCACAACATCACAGCATAAAGTACCAGAAAATGCTTTAAAATCCCATGTCAGACACCATTACCCAAAACTTAAGGCATTAAACTATCTCAGGTGTGTGGATTGGGAAACGTGGTGGAAAACCTCTCCAGAGAGCCAGGGCTGTGCCAAGCAGCCAGGCAGGCTAATGGTGCTGAATGTCCTCACTGCAGGGAGGAAATCATGCAAACAGCCACTGAAATCCCACTCACATTAGGCAGCCACTCATGGGGAAAAAGAAAAGGTTTTAAAATGCCACAGGAGCCCCAAGTCATTCGTTTTGTCAGGAATTTTGGTTTCTCAGATCACAGGGAAAAGCCCTCAGATCTGTGGGTTCAGAGGAAGCCCGAGAGAAAGGCAAGCTATGCACTGAGCAGGGCTGTAAGTCGTGGGGGCTGATTATTGTTAATTTAGCATTTTATATAAGAATGTGAGAGATCCTTATCAAAGCCTGAAACAAACGCCCTGCATGTTTCAACACTTCACTGAATCCAACTAGGAAAAAAAAAAGAAAAAGACCAAATGCTGGATTTTCTCTCTCACTCTCTCTCTTTATTTGCATTAAAACTTTTCATACTATTTATAATGATGAATCCCTGCAATTGACAGGAGGTGGAAATTAATAGATTCTATGCACATGTGCCAAAAAACATTTCAACTGCTGCTAAAGAAGGTCACAAAAATGACTACAATTTTCTTCTCAGAGTAGTCAACTAGGAGTAACTCCATTGTGGAAACTTGAGCTATATGGAAAAAGACGTTTGATCCAATTCAACTGTAAGGGAATAAAAATAAATCTGTCCTAAGCAGCATCTGTCAGCAGAAATGACACTGGAAACTCTTGCAAGAAGAGTAAAAGCTCATAATAAAAAAACCCAACAATCTAAACCATGACATTGTATGTGAGCAGGATGAAAATCCATAAAGCTACTAGCAGTCTCCACATAATCCCCACACTATCACAATGTAGATATGCTGTTAATTAAATTGACATGGTCACACTTTGTACTGCTGGAAATCCAGCTAATTAAGTGAATTGTTCAGAACTGTTTCAGAGCTCACTGGAAAAAATATTTATTTATAAACTATATTCACCTTCCATTTCTGGATTTCATCATTGTAACAGAGCACTGAAAAGCCCCAAATTGGATTTAAAACTGTACTGTTCAATTTTATCACATTCAAAATATGACCAGCAATGAGCAGCACAATTAGAGGCCCCCAGACAGCCCATCTCAGTGAGTGACATCTTCAGAGAGATCACACTTAAATCTTGATTTCTGCCAGTTTCCCTTGAGGCTCCTCAGTCCCCACCTCCCAGCCCAGGCCTGACACCAGTCACTCCCAGTTTCTACATTTGCAAAATAAACCAGAAATCGCAATGGGAAAATCCTCCTCCTGCCCTCCCCCAGCTGCTGTTCCTGTACCAGACACCCAAATCACACCTGACCTCCCCTGAAATGCTGTGGTTCATACCCAACTCAGCAGCAGGAATTGCTGCCTGATGTTCTGAGTGCTGCATCCACCCGGCTGTGCCACAGCCTCCCCTAAATCCCCCAGGACAGAGCCCTCCTGACTGTCCTGTGTACTCACACATGCCAGCAGAACAAAACAAGCACCTAAATCCCTGCAAGATCAGGGCCTGCCATCACTCTGCATAATCCCTACTCAATTTCAAGTCAATTATTATTCCTACACCTGCATCGCATGGCTTTAATTTTCTTTTTTCCCCAGAAAAGTTTGATTTTGACCAAAAAACATCAGCTTTAGCTAGAAGCACTCACTGTAAAGGAAAACCTATTTGCTGTGACTCCAGCAGGTCATCAGGTCTGGGCCACAGAGGTGGAATTTAACTTCTAATCTGGAGATCTCAAGCCTTTGGGTATCAGATAGAGCTAAAGGGATCACAGGGAAGCCGGACAGAAAAGCAGCTTTCCAAGCAGCACAATAATAACCATGCTTTGCATTCCAATGAGAGTGCTATTTCAAAGCAAGATCCAAATTGTCATCTTCTTTCTTGGTAGCATCCTAGCAGAAGATGATTTTTTAAGAGTGGGTGGTTAATGGTTATTGTTAAGTAAAGCAAAAGCAGAAATGACACAGAAAACACCTTGTCTCCTGTAAAACACTCCCCATGTGGTGGAGCAGTGACAGTCCAAATCCTTTTCTCCCATTCATCATTCACAGCACCTGCTGGTTATTTATGCTGTTCTACATTAATCTAGGGCAGGTTTTAAATTCATACTCTTCTTCATCAATACCTGTGGACTGAAGATGTTTTCCTTTGCAGAGAAAATCCCTCACAACACCAACACGCCGTGCCCCTCCTCGGCACCTGTCACATAGCAGGATGGACAGCAAACAGAATATGACGTGAGAGATGGGGAGAAAAAAGAAATGGAGAGTCAGAGCTTGTGCTCTGAGGGCTCTTTCAGCCTGAGGATCAGGTATCCCATGGCTGGAGCAGCTTTGCAAGGCTGGCTCAGCACATTTTTCCTCTGCAGCCGGGGAAGGACATTGAGCTCTGCGAGGCGTCACGGGCACGGCGGGTGTCAGGCTGTGACAAACTCCTAAGGAAAGGTGCAGCAAACACCCTGCTAGCCTGTCTGGAGAAATCAAAGGGCACAGGAGCCATCCCAGCTGCTCTTGCCACCACAGAGCAGGTTAATATGGAAGTATTTTGTCTGAGGCTTCCTCACAGCCCGCCTGCCTGCAGCAATGAGTGTCACACCGAGTCCCCGGTTTGGCATCGCTGGTGGTGACACACACCCGTGTCCCAAGGGTGCCTGGAGACTTGGAAATGTTCACAAATCCTTATGTCTGAGGAGACATCCTGTTCTCTGGTGCCCCAGAAGATCCAGAAATTCCCAGTGATATCACAAACTCACCGTGCATCCCTCTGCAAGCTTTTATTTCAGCTCACACCTAAAATGAGCAAATATTCTTCTCTTCACTTATATATCCAATTTTTTTCACACAGTAATAAGCCTCTCCCTAGTGAACCTACAGCTGACCACATTGTGCTTATACTTCTAAAGTACCTATGGGTTTCTGTCATGCTGTTCTTAAGGCTTGGGGGGCAGAAGGGGTTAACAACCAACTCAGATTCTCTAGGGAAAACAGAAAGGCACCAGAAAAGCAAATTTAACTGATTTTACCCAAAGGGACAAAAGAAGGTTTAGTAGGTCCTTTATAAAATGTCAGAGAGAAAAGCTTTATTTTCCCACAGGGAAAAACATACCCATTAACAAATTAGGTGAAAGCCAAGTGAGATGTAAAAGGTCTGAAATTTCTCAATGCCTTTAAACTGTCTGTCTTCACACACTTCATTTATTTTGGACAGCAGCACTGCCCATGCCAATTTAGGAGCAAATGGAAACACCTGGGGATGAATTAATGTATTTTTAATGTTAATAAGAAAATCTTAATTTATCTGAGCAACACTATTTGGGTTTCAGAGAACAACCAACTTGGGATCTTCCCAAACACGAGCCCATCTGGATTCCTCGTTTTCATCAGAGCATCACTGAGCAAACCTTCACAACCCTACCTGACTGGAAACAGAGTTCAGGGGAGCTACTCTTGTATTTATGTATTGTATTATGAGTTGGGTAAATGCCCATTGAAGGGAAGCCAAAGCAATCACAGCATTTAATTATTCCTGACAAGTCACAGGGAGAAAAAAAAAAAGGAGGAAAAAAATAGCACCTTTGTAATGAAGGGCACTGTGGCAAATGAGCTTCCTACACAGCCTGCAGATACCAAAATATATATATAAATATATAAATAAAAATATTCCCTATAGTATCTTGGATAATATGGGGAAAATTAACTCATATTCCCCTTCCAGAGAATGACCATAAAACCCAAATGCCATAATCTGTTGGAGGGAAGCTGCAAAGACAGCAAGGAGGAGGGAGGAAGATCCAAATGGAGTGATGAAGCTGTAACAAAAGAGATCTCAGGCTGGGTTCCTGCTTGGCTGGGATGAGCATGGAAATGTGATGAAGAGCAGGAGCATGAGGCAGCAGAGCTGGGCACAGGCTCCTCCATCACAGCTAAACTAACAACATTTCTCAGCAGACCACGGGTGAAGGGCTGGAGTGACAGAAACAGGACGGTGTTAACAGTTAATTATGTGTGTTAAAAGTACAGAACCATCAGGGCCAGGGGATTGGAGCTTCTGCTGACATCTGGCAGCGTTTTGGGGAAGCTGAGTTTCTCCTGAGGTCCTCCTTGATTCAGGAGCACTGATTTGCTGACGTTAATTGGAGGAAGAGGTAATGAGAACTGACTAATCACCGAGCTGTGTGCCCTGCAGACTCATTCCACTGTCACTCACTGCATCCTGCTGATCACTCAGACAAAACTCAGTTGTAGGGGGAATTCAGTGATTGGTCAGTACCCTTCTTTGACTCATTGTATTTGCATTTAGTTGCACAACAAGCTGATAAAAACCTGTGGTGGTGTCACAGCTCAGCTCTCTCAGCAGTGAAGGCATCACAGTACGTGCTCCAGTTCCTGGAGAGCTTGCACTGAAGGTCTGGACGTGCTAATGTCACTGCTGGTGTCTCCAATGTGACTGTGACCCCTGCAAGCTGAATTATCAGAGCTCTGCCAGCATCTGCTGCGTGCACACCTCTCCTTTTCTGTGCAAACACACAGCTCTGCTATTACTATATTGTTTTTCCAGACAAGGCTTAAAGGATCAGTATTTAATTGCAGCAGTGAGTTCAAGGTATGAGACACGGTGTTTGCATTAGAGAGATTTGTCACAAAACTTGGAGGGAAACAGCAGCACTTGGATGATCCATCACACACTCACCTCATTTAAATGCAATTCAATTTAACCAGACCCTTTGGCACAAAAGTGGGAAAGATGACTTAACAAAAAGCACAGAAGAATACTTCTGACCCCAGGTGTCAGATGGATTTGTGTGTGACATTCACAGAGGAGCTGTCCAAGAAAGCCTGCAGCCATTCACTGCTAGGCTGCAATTAAGGTGGCAGCCAATGTTTAAAACCCTCCTCATCCCATTCCCCCCAGTTCTGGCCATATTTTTAAATACAAAGCAGAATGAAAAATAAAAACAGACTGCTGTGCCCTGCCCCACATGAGGCTGGGCCAGGATGAGTGGATTTCTATGCAAACACCACACAGAATGCCTTCCTTTAGTAAGCTTGTTGCCCAACACAGATAGAAAAATTAAATTAACTGTACAGTTTTCAAGTCACCATTCAGCCTTTCAGTCGAGACAGATGACTTCTACTCACAGTGCTTCTTCCTCTGGCATTCAGTGGAGAATTTGGCAATCCTCTCGGGGTCTGGTTCTCAGCAATTCTCTGACTTGGGGGCAGTTAGTGTCTCCATTGCACACAATAGAGCTGTAGAAGCCAGAAAAAAATGCCTCTTTTCGAGCCAGTTTACCCCTTTCCCATCTGACAGAACTGATTTTCTTTCCTGATCCAAAAGCCAACACACCCTGGTCTCTGCCAGAGAGCATGGCAGGCACAGGCATTAGCACACCAATGCTCAGAGTCCACTGATGTTTGCAAAAAGTATCAAATTCCCCCATTACTGCCCTTCTCAGGGAATTAGAGAGCCCTGGGTTAACCAGGGCAAGGAGGCAGCCCTGTGTGATTTGGGCTGCATCATCTGATGCAGGAAGGGGCACACAGCACTAGGGGTAAATATCAACTTACAGCCCTCCCCATCACCCAGCAAACCTGGGAAATCACACTGGATTCTGGCTCAACTTCCAACCATTGTAACCTCACTTCTGCCAGAGGGTTATTCCTGATTTACAGAGGGCAAGTTAGACCTGGATATCAACTCTAATGGACCTGAGCCTGTTCACGTTTACACCAGCACAACCTGATGGTGACGTTAAATAATTCACAATTAAAAGTCAAATTACTCACTATTACTCGGTGAGTAGTCATGGTAACTTCTTTCCTTCCCTAGTAATCCAGTATCTGCTGATGCTGCCAGGCATTGATCAGGTCTGGAATGGGATAGATGAGCATGAGGGTGATGGCCACACTTGTCAGACCAAAGGCACTCCAGCATCTCTCTCCGAGTTGCATTTTGGGCTGCAGGCATTTCTCCAGAGCTTTTCCAGCTCCATGCAGATCCTTTTGCTCCCACTGACTTGACTGCAGCTCAACTGCTCCTCTCCCTGACCCTCTCTGGGGTTCCCCTCAGCATCTCACTCTATTTACATCCCTGACATGATGGGAATCAAGGCACAGGGACCAAAACAAGGCTAAACCACACAGAAGGAACAACCTCTGCAACAAGACTTGGATTCTGCTGTTGGCAGAGGAGTGCTGGCTGCTGGACTAATTAGAAGGTGCTGAATTTGGAGCTATCTTGTGCATAATATACTGATTTTTTTTTCCTTTGGAACACAGTCCAGCTCTATGTTGCTTTTTTTCCAAAGGCAGAGATTTAACACTGCAGGCAGTGAGGACACCAGGAGATGGAAGCTACACCTGAGGCAAGCTACACTCTTCTGAGACAATTGCAGCTATAAAGGTTTAGCATAAAGCTCAGGAGAGCAGAAAGCAGAACTCTGTCAGTCACAAGCTTTTAATTCTGAAACTGGCTCCTAAAAAAGATAAGATAAAGCCAAACCAGATTAACCAACTTCAAAGCAAGCAGCAAGGCATTTAGGGCATGCTAGAATAGAATGCAGCTGTGCAGAGCACTGATGAACGAAACAGGTAGAGGTTCCTTAATTACTTGCTCCTTTTCCCTTCCAGGTTTTTGTGAGTCTGCTGTGATTAGTCCCATCCTCTAATGAGATTACAGAGTCCAGGTGATGCAGCAGTGCCTGCTACAGGAATGTTTAAAAGGCTGATCAAGGCTGCTAGCAGGAGCTCTGTGGAACAGTCTTCCCCAATTAGTTATCCAAGGAGGAGTGATATTGAATGGCTCTTACAAAGAATACACAAAGCACTTATTGCTGCGCTAATCATCAACTTTCTAAGTAAAATTAACCAATTTGCTAATTAAGGCTCATGACAATTCATCATGACAGTAACTGTGCGCTGCAGTGATTCATCACCCGGTCACCGGCTCCTCCCGGGGACGTGGGGAGCGGCTCCTTCCCAGCCCGCAGCACTCCTGCCCTGACTCTCGGGCCGGAATCTGGATCGCTGCTGCTTTCCAAAGAAATTTAAAAGGTGGGGGGAAAGAGAAGGGGAGGAAAAGAAGGCGGGGAAGAGGGGAAAAAAGGGGGTGGAACCCCAGGCAGCTTGAGAGAGAAATAATCTTTTTTTTTTATTGCCATGGGAAAAATAGTTGCCTTTTCTAACATTATTTGACGTGGACGGTCAGAAATCCAGCAGGTGGGTCACATGAGTTCTAAGTGGTACATTTTGCATTAACATTTGTCCAACCCACGACAGGGGTCAGTCTCCTGCCGAAGAAGGAAGGAGCAGAGAGGGAATGATGCCTCTGCTGTGGCACAGGAGTTGGGAGGCTGAGGGGAGAAGCCCAGGGATTTGGTGCCTCCTGCTCGCTGGAACGCTGCCCTCTGGACCACCAGCACCTTTTCACTCCCTGGGGCTCCCCATCATTGCACCCCCCTCTCAGGGAGCCTCCCCCACTGGGCAGATGCCCAGCTTGGGAGAGGAGGCTGTGACCACAGAGCCCTCCCCAGGCACAGCCATACCTGCCCTCCCTTGGCCAGCAGCCAGAAGATCCTTCCCCTACAGCAAAGAAACCCTGAAAGCTGGAATTGCACACACAGGGTGACTCTTGGATCCTCAGATGCTCTCTCAGATCTCTAAACATCTTCCCTTCTTCAAATGGGTAAACAATCTTTCACCTATTTAACCTTAGACACCAAACTCCATGACTCACCCAAAATCTCAACACTTCCTTGTGCCCCAGCCATTTCTCCTTATTCAAGGCAAGAAACAACACCACTATCAAGAGATTTGTATTTTATGTTCCTCTGTGATGTAGACTCTCTCACTTAACTCCATAATTTGACCTTCTGTATCTCAGGTTCACAAAATGCAGATAAATCATTTCCCAGGGGCTGCAGGATGAACATCTCTCCTCTCTAGGGGGTTCTGCAATGAAGGATTAATTAGCTGAGGAAATTCACAGGGCTATAGCTGCAATGCTACAGGCAGGGCTGCACCAGGGGAGCCCCAGGAGCACCTCCAGCTTCCCAAGTTAAGCACAGCAAGGGTGTCACACACTGGGGAGCACCAAGCTCCTGGCCCCCTGAGATGTCACTGCAAGGGCACCACTCAGCACAATCCCTGTGCTCAATTCAGTGATTTCTGTGGGCAGGGCAGGGCAGGCCCACGCTGTCAGGAAGCAGCTGAGCCCCCCACCACAGCCCTCAGTACCCCATCCTGTTGTGCTCACAGAGGCAGCTGAGACCATGGAGCTGTCTGCAAGCACCCCAATCACCTGCCAGCCCCAAATGGGACATTTTAGATTTAACCATCCTGGGCTGACCCAAGCTAGCTCCACCAGGCTCCCTAATCCAAAGTGCAGCCTGAGTCCTCTCCTTGCTTTGCTGCCTGATTTTCCTCCCAGGAGCCCCAGGACAGGCTGTGTGATGTAAATCAACCTGCTTGAGGCTGGATTTTTCTGGGGCTGGGAGGATTTGGCACCTTTTACCACTCACTTGTAAGGTGAGTCTCAGAAATACCACAAACAAGCCCAGCAGGCTGGCTGAGGAGCAAAGGATGCTCATCAGCCACGTATGCTCTGTTCCTTGGATAAAAGGCACTAATCAAAGCCTTTGCACCTCTGGGGTAGTGAGAAGAGCCTGGCAGCACCTCCCAAGGACCTGCTGCACGTCTGAGCTTTTCCTCCAAAGGGTTTCTTCAGCTCAGCCTGCTGTTTGTAAGCAAATCTCACAGCAAAGTCCTGTCTGGAAGAGGAGCAGGTGCGGTGATCACGACAGTCAGCACATCCACCAGCCCAGGCAGGCACCGGGATGTGTTCCCAGCTGTGCCTCCACAGAAATCCATCCATCACCACACAGCAACAGGACAGGAGAGAAGGAACGAGTCAGACAGCAAGTGCTGGCATGGACTCAAGCAGCACCCAAGCCAAACTGTGTCAGCAACGGGAGGCTCCCACAGCGTTCATCAGCCAAGCACAACATGAGCTCCTGCCTGGGAACGTGCTGCCTCTCACCGGGACATGGGAAAAGGGAATGGCCCTAAATCATCACTTAGCGAGGGCAGAAGTACACTCCAGAGGGGAAATGCCTGCACGGGAGGGCAGGGAATGTAAAGAGTAAAGGCTTCTCCCTGCCCCTCCTAAGCAGTGTTAGCCCAGCTGAGCACAAACCAATTCATCAGAATGCCTTCAGTTTGAAGTTTACACTTTTGGCTGCGGGGGGCTCCTCTCGAAGGACCTGATGTGCCTCATTGCACTCGACTGAGGCAGGTGGCAGAAATTAAGGGGCACTTGCTAAAAAGCATCATCTGTGCAAGGTCTAAACTGCAGGTCCAACTCCATTTCTCTTCAACCCTCTTCCCTAGTGCGGGCTCAGAGGAGCTCGGGGACAGGTTGTGTTTTTAGGCTCCTGTAAAGCACACGAGAAGAGCGCCCCGATTTCTCTGGTCCTGCAGGCTCCAAAGAGGCTCCAAAGCTGCTTGATGAGGGTAAAAGTCCCAGCTGTGACGGGCTCTGCCCCCTGACAAGCCGCAGGTGCCCCCGGTGCTGTCCCTGGGGATTAAAAGCGGGACCGGAGGAGGGGTGGGGGGTTTGTGTCCGTGGCTATGCCCATGGAAGGCGCATCGCCCCTGGAGCGGTACCTGGAGAGCTGCAGCGGGCAGGTAAGGGAGGAAGGAAAAAAATAAAGTGAGGGGGGGGGGAAAATAAAATAAACCTAA
Source organism: Aegithalos caudatus (assembly GCA_013389925.1). Classification (NCBI taxonomy): domain Eukaryota; kingdom Metazoa; phylum Chordata; class Aves; order Passeriformes; family Aegithalidae; genus Aegithalos; species Aegithalos caudatus. The sequence continues at coordinate 11,188 of WEIU01005248.1, read as the reverse complement.
CCAAAATGAAGCTGCGTTGGCCGGGAATCGAACCCGGGTCAACTGCTTGGAAGGCAGCTATGCTCACCACTATACCACCAACGCTGCGCTGGATGCGGATCCGCAGCCGCTCCCCAACTGTGTCATCACCGCATCCCTGCCGGGCTGAGCCCCAATTCCAATGTCTCCCCAGGGACTCCTCCCTGTCCCGGAGCTGCCGGGAGCACGGAGGAGCTCTCCGGAGCGGGAGGTCGCTGTTACTCCCTGTAAGAGATGATGCTGCCGCGTTTAAACCCTTGCGGTGGGATGCTGCTGCCGAGGGTCAGCCCGGCTGATGGTGTGGGTGGGCACTGAAAGAGCGGGAGGCTCGCATCTCCTCGTTCTGGTTGGTAAACGTCTCCAAAACTCCTTATTTCGGTATTTGGAATGGTCGTCCTGATCTCTGGTGGTTGTAGGAACAACTGGGTGAGGGTTGCGCTCCACAGCTGAGCATCGTCGTTACTCAGGGAACAAAACTTCTTTCCCTCCTGGTGTAAACTACTTTTCAGCTCAGAAAACAGGCTTAGCACAAGCTGTTTAAATCCAGAGACCTTCCTGTGGCAGTGGGTAAAGCCCTCTGAATGTGCCCTCACAAAGTATATAATGTGGTGAGGTATAATACAGCTTTTACAAATGCTAGTGAGCTTTTTATATTTAGACTTGATAATAGCAGATGTGTGATATCACTGCAGGGAGGAAAAAAAAATAATCCATGTCTGTTGCTTAAGGCAGCTGAGTTTGATTTGTGTCTACCTGAGTTTGCAGGGATTTCTGCAATGGAAGTGAAAAAGGCTGTTTCCCCTCAAGCTGCCCCAACCCAGGGGATCTCAGACAGGACCTGTGTGTGAAATCTCCTCCCTGGAGCTGCTGGGAGATATCCAGAGCTCTGCAATTGGTGGGGCCTTCGGTGAGATTAATTAACCCAGAGTCTATAGCAATAACCCTTGGCAGCCAGCCCAATGCAAACATGGTCTTGTGCCCCTTTCACAGCCTCGGAGCATCTGTCTGACATGAAGGAAATATTCCCCAGCACTTAACCCTATCAGGGCTTTTCCTCAGGACTCTTAGGTGCAAACCTGGTCAGAAAGGAACATTTGCTTTCTGTTTCTACCTGCTCTATGCAATTTACTCTACTTTTTGAAAACTCTACAGCTGTGTGGTACTTCCAGCCTCATGTAGCACTCGTTTCTCCATCAGCTTCTTTAAGATATGTCACAAACTGGCTTTGGTTGTTTCCTTGTGGGTGTTTTGGTTTTTTTTTACTGTTATGTTCATTCTCTGATGCCCATTAATATGATGTGAGCAGTCTCACAGGGAGCTTTTTGTACCATTTTCTCTACATTGTGATTCATACAAAACCTTCCTAATGAGCTTCTCTACAGCTAATCCTTAGTCCACTGGAATTCTTGCAGAGACTGTGCCCTCCTTCCCTTGCTGCTGACTTGAAAAGTATCTACTTTAAATAGATGTATTTTTGTGATTCCATAATGCTTTATTTGTAACTGTTAATTACATATTTGACCCTTTTTTCTAAGAGTAAGGGAGTACCTAGACTTATTCAACAGTGCCCTGCCCCAGCAGATCTTCTGGGAGTGCTCTGTATTTAGAAGTGAGTTTTAGAAGCAGTTTTAAATGTCACTGTTGGCAATGCTTTCCTGATTGCATCTGTATTCAGGTTAGTGAGGGTTCTCTGGGAGGACTTGTCCCTTTGTCAGAGTTTTCCAAGTGTCTGCAGGCAAATATACTGCAAAGCAGGAGCAGAGATCTCCCTGTGTGCATGGCTGGGTTGCCAAGTGAGCTGACTAGAAGAGAGCAGCACTAGCTCAGGGCTGGGAAGCATTGATCTGGAAATCCTGCTCCTGCTGGAGGTCAGGCAGTTGCTGCCAACTCGAGGGCCTCAAGTCTTATGCACCATTCCCTGTTCTGATTTGTGCTTGGACTTTTCAAGTCCTTCTGGCTCCTGAACCTAAAAATGCCCAAATAAACACAAAACCTCTTGCATGGATTCTTTAGTCCAAGCTGTCACCTGCTGTGGATATTGGCAGAAAGCACCTTCAGGAAGAGGATTTTCACTGAGCAGAGGCTTATGTACCAATGGAGAGGGAATAAATCCTGTCCTGAAACTCTTGCTTCATCTGTGTGATTTTGCTTTTTGAACAGCTTTTAATAATAAATAGTTGATAAAGAAGGACATTAGTATGAAAGAGCTTACTTGCAGGTGTGTTGTGAGCTTGGTGCAGGGCAGGATGCTGGTTCTGCTGACTGTGGTGAGGCTTTTTTTAGTCCCATCCTCACATCTGTAGCTTCAATCAGGCTGGTGGCCTCCAGGAGCTGAGGAATGAACTGCTGCTGGTTCTGTGAGCTGCTGCCCTCTGTTGCACAAAGCAACGCTGACACTGTCCCCTGCTAGCAGGGAGAGGAAATGGAATAATATACAGAATGGGAGATGAAGACAGGCAGAAAATGCTGTCTGCCTTCCTTGGAAAAAACCCATGAGTGTGATAACGGGGTTGTGTGCATGGCTGAGGTGTGACAGTGGCTGTGAAGGGTCAAGTGCCAGTGTTGTACCTGCATTTCTCAAATTGTGCTATCCCAGTTCTCTAGAGTGCCCACGTGGTGGGAAAATGCATTATACAAGCTATCTGGATTTTTATACACTCACAGAGAAGCAAAGGGCACACTTGCAATCTTAAAACTATTCTTTGCTAGAATATGTATGGGAGAAAAGTTATTGAAACTTTCTCGTTGAAGATTAATTTTAATTTACTTTCCCAGTTACAGTAACTGTACTAAATACAAGACCCTTAATGGCACTTTTTCTTCACTCAAGGATGACTTCTCCACTAGTCCTCATCTGTTCACACCTATGAGCCCTTATGATTTAGACCTTCCAATTCAAACAGCTGAAGATGGGATGTTTGCTCCCCAGTTAAGTCAGCCCAAGGAGTTCCACACAGACTTCTCCTCCGTGGATCTCAGCTTCCTCCCAGATGTTACCCAAGATAACAAAGAACAAAACCTCTCTGAGGATGGTCATGAAATGCAAAAGGAGCTTGATGGGTCACTAGCAAGTAAGGAGGACAGTGGTGTTTTCACAGATGAAAGCAGCTTGTCACATCCAGGTGCAGCCCAGCCATCTCCTGAAACATCTGGCGTGTGTCCTCCCCTGACTCCCATGACTCCAGTGACCCCAGAGACACCTTCAGAAAGCTCTGGAATAGTCCCTCAGCTACAGTAAGTTATGTGTCATTTATGTAGCACACACCAGAGTCAGAGCTGGGCTTAAACTGCAAGGTGTTGCTCTGACTTTTCACTTGGATAAAGCAGCAAACGTGGCTTGGTCTTAAATAAGCCAAAAAACAACAGGAGCAGTTGGTCCTCTTGGAGGGGAGAGGAGGAGAAAATGAACTGATAATATTGGATAAAAATATGAAAAATACTTAAAAAGGAGAATTTCTTCCAGGAAAGAGAATGTGAAGGATGGCAGCAGACTCCAGGGGTTTAAAGATGTCACTCCTCTTTTTCAAAAGGAGAAACAGAAATGAGTGTGAGAACCTCTGGCCTCATTAAAAGATGCTGTCCTGTCTAGAATAGTTTCTATTTCCTGTCTGGAATCGTTTATACTGTAGAAAATAACACACCCTTACCTACCTCAGGTGCTGTAGTAACTCTAAATAGTCAGTAATGGTTCAATCCAAAGCTGTGAAAGGTTTCAGTGATGCAGTTTTTGGAAGATACACAAAGTTATAATTCAGAGAATAATAATTTCATAACTTGTTCTATCTCAAAATGCAGTTTTGGGATTGAATTACTTAAGTTTTGCCAGAAGTATCTTAATGCTAGAGTGGGGAAGAGACAGGCAGGAAATCATTTGATGGCAATTATTAATTGGAATGTGACTCCACATTAAGCCAGTAGTGCTGGGGGGTGGCTCTGCAGTGGCTGGATTGTGTAATGAGAGAATTCCTCCCTCGTTCCTCAGGAATATTGTGTCAACTGTAAACTTGGCTTGTAAACTGGATCTGAAGAACATAGCTCTACATGCCAGAAATGCAGAGTATAACCCCAAGGTAAATAAATCTTGGACTCACAGCTTTACCCTCACTTCCCTTTCCCAGTGCTGATAGATGCTGTGATGGTCCCGTGACTGTGTTCTTAACTCTCCTGCTCCTAGATGGGTGGAAAATAACTTTAGGGTGGTAAAGAAACACTTAAAAAGCAAATATGTGTTGTGACAAGCTTTGAAAGTGTTAATTGTTGCAAGACTGAACAGAAATACAGCTAAATTCCTGTCAGGTTCTCCTTTGAATTTGTAGAGGTTTGCTGCTGTGATCATGAGAATCAGGGAACCACGGACAACAGCCCTCATCTTCAGTTCAGGAAAAATGGTCTGCACAGGAGCAAAAAGGTACTTTTCTGCTTTTTCCCTTCCCTCTAAAGGTCTGGGTCTTGCAGCTATGCATACATTCTGATGGACAATGTCTGAAAAGTCTTGTTTAAAACATCTAGCAAAGAACTAATTGCAAGAAAAAGTGAAGGACTGATATTGGAAGTGTTGTTTTTTTCATGATGGCACCTTAGCAGTTTCTGACCTGTCTACTTCTGTCCCTGAATTTAGATTGAGCTGAGCAGACATCAGTAGAAAAGCTGCTAAAATTCCCAGGAGTTAAGGGATTGCTTGCATTGCTCATTGATTTTTAAAGTGTTTAGGACATAACTTGTGTCTGTCAAGTCTCTCTTCAGTGTCTGTTCACCAGTCAACACATCTGCCTCTGGAGGAAATGGGAACTGGGGAAAGCAAAAGTTTATTTCTGTAGTCTGAAGCTTTTTTCCTGAAGTCCAGCAGAGGCTGCCTTGGTTTTTCTATCCCAAAGCAGTCAATTAGAATTAATTAACTCATGTTTAAGAGATCTCTTCTCCAGCCCCTACCACCACCCCAGGTAGGTGATTGTACTGGTGTCTGCAGTCTAACTCCTGGATCAGCACTGAGAAGCTGCTTTGGGGAACTGAAAATCTCTCAAAAAGGGAACCTCTGAGTGATGAAACATCTCCAGTGGGTTCAAATCAGACCACAGGAAGGTGAATCAACAAGTGTCTTACTCCTTTTAGCTCCCTGCAGCAGTTCTGGGGATGGAGCCTTGCTATTTTGAGTGGCAGGATCCCTTTTTCTGGAGTGCAGATTAGCACAGTGGTGACTATAAACTGAATTCCACCCCAAGAGCAGAGGAAAGCACTAATAAAAGTTGACTTTTTTTTTCCCTTTCTTCAGTGAAAAGCCCCATCCCTGGAAGCATCCAAGGCCAGGTTGGATGGGGCTTGGAGCAACCTGGAATTAGTGGCAGGTGTCTCTGCCCATGGCAAGGACTGGAACAAGATGGGCCTTTATGGTCCCTTCCAGCCCCACCCACTCTGGGATTCTATGGTTGTTTGGAGATGACAATAAAGGTTTCTTCCTTCAGTGAAGAGCAGTCGAGGCTGGCAGCCAGGAAATACGCACGGGTGGTGCAGAAGCTCGGCTTCCCTGCCAAGTTCTTGGACTTCAAGATCCAGAATATGGTGGGGAGCTGTGATGTGAGGTTCCCCATCCGCCTGGAAGGCTTGGTTCTCACCCACCAGCAGTTCAGCAGGTAGGAGGAAACCAGGTACAACCCTGTGCACCTTGCAGCAGGGTCTGCAGCTGCTTGAGCCTTTGCTCCACTGTGGATTTTAATACCAAGGTAGTCTCTTAATTCTCAGCAAAGCAGATTCCTGTCTGCAGGGATAAGGTTTCCCAGCCTTCAGGCATGAAGCCAAACTGCATTTGCAAAATACAGAATTGCAGCTATATTGTTTTCCTGGGATACTGTTTCCGTTGTGTTTGGATGTTGTTTAGCCAAGAACTGGAAGTGAAGCTGTAGCTGAGTGATGGGAATGCTGTGCCTGTGAGATCAGCCTGTTCAAAACTAGGTATTGCCATCAGGAAAGGATGATCTCAGCACTGACAAAACCAAAATTCAGTTGTCTTTTATTAGCACAGCATCTAATAGTTTGCATTTCATTTAGGAACCAGATTTCTATTAAATATTTATGTTGGCTGTTATCTTGTCTTAGCTGCACAAGATGCTTCCTGACAAGGGCTCTTTGCAGACCAGGAAGGATTTACTGTGAGGGTGGGCAGGCCCTGGATCCCTGGAAGTGTCCAAGGCCAGCTTGGAGCAACCTGGGATAGTGGAGGGTGTCCCTGCCCGTGAAACTGGATGATTTTTAAGGTCCCTTCCACCCCAGGCCATTCCATGATTTGAGGACTGTTTGAAGATTACAATAAAGGTTCCCATGCTATGACAAATCAGAAGTGGCTCACAAGTCTTTAAAAGTCAGCATCAAGGTCCCCACCAGCTCCAGCTGGGTTTATCAGATTTCTCTTCAAGATGTCCAAAACCTGACCTCCTTTTCTTGGGGCAGCTAGATAAAAATCTGTGTGGTTAATTACCCTATTGTTACTTTAATTAAAAAGCACTTTATTCATACGACACTAAACAGCATTTGCATTTTACTGATCTTACCTGCTTGCTCTGAACAGCTATGAACCTGAACTATTCCCTGGCCTGGTTTATAGGATGGTCAAACCAAGGATAGTGCTGCTCATCTTTGTGTCTGGAAAAGTTGTACTGACTGGTAAGTGGTGCCTCTCTATATCTGTAGCCCGCTGCTACTTCACTTTCTGAGAGAGCATTGAAATTAAACACTAACTAAAAATCAGTATATTTTGCCACAATAAAGCTACTCAGGGAGCTTTTTAATGGCTGCTGCAGCTTATCTGTGTTTTCTGCAGATAACATCAGTATTGTTGCACTAGGATTTTGCATTGTTCCATACATGGAGTCTCAGATTTCCACGTTATTTTTTTATTCAAAGCCTGATGCCACGTGCCAATGCAGAGGATGCCAACAGGATACTGACATGCCAACAACTACTCAGGCACTTAAATAGGAATCTCACAATAAGCAATTTAAAATTGCTTGGACAGGAAACAAACTTCTTAGAACACTCCACTGACAACATTTAGCAGGGATTATTGGAGGAAAGGGTGGAGATCTAAGATCTTGTTCCAGACTGGCAAAAAAAATCATGAGGCAAAAGCCTTGCTGAGTCAGTGTGCTCAGCAGATAGCTCTACCTCAGATCCCAGGTCAAAAAAGGTGAATCCCTGAGCTCCTGGCACATCTTTTTTGTGAAGCTCATGAAAATGCTTCTATTCAGATGTCCTGAAAGGTAAGTGGTGCTTGTTCCCAGGAGCTCTGAATGTGGTATTCATATTCACAACACAGCTTTGAGACACGTGGAGGGCAAGAGGAGTGCCTGCCTTAGCCAGAGATGCTCACAACCATGAATCAGGAATGAGCCCAGTGAACTGAAGGATGGGGCACTCAGGACAAAGCTTAAAATGCTTCCCTCTCCAATGTCCACAATTTTCTTAGGTCCAGTAAAATGACACTGGTCAGTAAAATTATACTGCTCAGTTCCATTCCACTGATGCTTATATTTTTGGGGATGCACTAATTGTAATTCCCTTGCTTCAGGGCCTACTGCACACTCAGTCCTTTACTGTGAGTACTGGGCCCAGCTGTAAAGAAAAAAATGAATTTGCTGAGCTGTGAGGAGTTTGTTTTTTTTCCCTAATCAAGAAAGTGACTTTACTTTTGAAAGTAAAAGTTGTGGTAAGGCTGGTGAATTATTCATGTCCAAGTGAGGACATGAGAAAAGGTTTACACATTCAACCTGAGCGGGGCTTAATTCCACTTTTAGTTCATTTAAATGCAGTTTTCTTGTAGCTGGTGTTTGTTGGACCAGCATGAGTAGTGTTGCTGGCAGGGAATGTTCCTGCCTACTGCAATGCAGTTTGTGTGCAAGACTTGGTATTAAAGATTTGTTTACAGTACCATGGAAAGGGATTTGAAATCAAAGGTGTCCTAACACACAGCTTAAAATTAAAATCGCTTCTTAGAGCTGGAGGAGAATTCTCAAGCTGTGGAAGTACTCCCAGTAGGAAATAAAGGCCTTTCACTTCTTGTTTCTACCTTTCCACTCACCTTATGTACAGGCAGAGCTGTTATTCTTAAGCAGATAACACCATGGTGGTGCTCAGTTGCTTTTATTTTTCCTTCTTCAAAGCCAATATTTTGCACCTGTCAAGAGCAGAAAATTGCTTTTTTGGTTCCACAGATTAAACAATACTAGTCTTAAAGCTAAGCGACCTAGAAATTGCTCTTTGAGGCGGCAGATAGAAATTCTGTCTTTAATAGTAAGGTGCTCCCAGTCTCCTGTATTTCTTCATGGTTTGTAATCTTACTGGGTTTAAACTGCATTCAGTTACTCTCAGCACCCTGTTAATCAATTCATGGGGTTGGTTTTTTTGTGTTTTTTGTTTTTTTTTCCTTTAAATCTCTATTTAGGAGCAAAAGACCGTTCTGAACTCTATGAGGCATTTGAGAACATCTACCCCATTTTAAAAGGTTTCAAGAAACCATCGTGACACAGAGCAATCCAGAATAATTCCTGGGATTGTGTTGCTGTGCATGGAACAGAAGCCAAGGGAATTCCTGGACCCACTGGTGGAGTTGTGGGTTATTAAGCAAATGATTCATTTCTGAATGCCACATGTGCTGGTGCCTTTCCATAGCCTGTGAGATGTTCTTTTCTTTCACGTTATCTGTCTGTAATCCACCTGAGTTCTGATAACTTTTGTCAAGCTAAAACACTTGATAAATGAGTGCACTTTTAATAGAATGTATGTTAAGGTGGCACTTAAAAATATTTTGTGTTAGAAGCCATGTGTCTCTTTCCCTGTTGAACAGGTGAATCCACACTGCACTTCAATCTGGTTTAATCAAAATCCTCAGCTCAAAGTGTCCTGAATTGCTCCTGCAGTGTTGTAGTTTCATGTTTAAGCTCAGCACATATTATTGTCTATAACATGGCTTACAAAATCCTGCATGAGTTGATTCTGATGTTTAGAAGACATGTACTAAAATCTCTCTGATCCCACTGGCTGGCTAAACTCTGGTGCAGGATTTTCTTTCCCAGAAAAGACATTCCAGGTCCTGACTGCTGGGATATACCTAGAAAATCTATGGGTGGAGGGGTAACTAATTAAATTATCTAATTTGACATGGGACAAGTTAGATTTTAACTAAATGGTACCCACTTGTATTACTGAAGTGCCCTCAGATGATGGGAGTTCAGTGAAAAGAAAAACATGAAACTTTGGAACCTTGTTAAAAATGGATTTGAGGAAAATACAAAGAGCCTTGGATGCTCATTACTTAATTATCTGTATTACTTACCCAGAGTTCAGCCAGTGGCACTACTTTTGGTAACTTTGGAGCAAAAACAATGTGGTTTCCTGTACTTGGTTTGAACTGAAGCCTTTCTTGTCAGAAGGTGCCCTGCTCAGAGTGGTGCTGGGAGCAGGAACAGTGCAAAGCCCATGCCATGGCTGTTCTGGAAAGCCCCTGGAAGCAAGCCAGAACAGTTGGTGCTGTGTCCTCCCCTCCCGAAGGTGTGGTACCTGTCTGGAAACACCACTAGAGGTTGCTCTTAGATGACTTAAGTGTAACCCAGGCCAAAATCCTTCTCTATCCTTGCTGGAAATAGTCGGTATGGGCTATGGCTCAACTCAAAACAGGGTCCTGCTGGGCTGAGTTTTGCTGCCACAAAAGTTTATTTCTGATTTTGGTGAGGGTGTGACTTCATCTTCTGCTTCTGTTATGTGTCTCTCACAAGTGTTCTTATATCTCTCTCCATGCTTCTCTGGAAAAGAGTTTGAAAAACTTTGTGCACTTCCTCATGATAAGCTGGTCTTAGCTGTTATCAGTTTCTCTGTCAAACTCTGGATTTCCACACTCTAATCTATTTTAAACACAGGCTTACTTTTCTGTTTGCTTTCTAACGCTGGAGACTTTCCACAGCCATGGGCTGGACTTTTGTTTGCACTGTAGCTGTAGTAGCAGCTGAAGAGCTTCAGTTTAAAATAATCTCTTGTAAGTGAAAACACCCTGGTTTTATTGAGGTGTTGGGGGGGGGAAGTTTATCTAAGATGAGCACTCTTCAAGAAATCACATTTTGCTTAAGAGCTTGTCACATGATTTCAGTGGTAAAATTAGTGCTCTTTAGAAGTACAGATAAAGCCTTAGAGATAAGAAATGGGCTCTGTGCCTTTTCACTGAGCTACTGATTAAGTTAATGTTTGCTGTGGTAACTCTTGTCTTAAAAACAACAATCTTGGTACTACCTCTACGGTGCTGTTCCTGCTTAGTGTTTGATAACACTGGGAAGGGGAAAAATACAGGCTGGGAATTGCTCTTAAAACAAAAAGGGCAATGTTTTGTTGGAGTTGCATTTCTTTTGGGAAGGGGGATATTGCTTAAGTTATTCTGGCTTCTGTGGACTCTGTCTCCTCTAATTGTCCTACAGACAGAAGAGGGAAGGGTTTCAGAGTAGGTTCATATTAGGAAATATTAGGTGTGAGGAAAAAATTCTTTACTCGAGGGGGGTTGGTGAGGCCCTGGCACAGGGTGCCCAGAGAAGCTTGGCTGCCCCTGGATCCCTGAAGTGTCCAAGGGCAGGGTGGACATCAGGCTTTTGGAGCAGCCTGGGATGGTGGAAGGTTCCTTTCGAGGTCAGGGACTGGATTTTTTTTAAGGTCCCTTCCCTTATCCAGGGGAATTCCTCCCTTCTCCTCCTCAACCCTACTTTATTCAGTATTTAACTCTTCATCGTCGCTCCACCATGGAGGCTGGGTTGAGGCAACATCCCCCTGCGTTGCTTTTAAGGATGTGCATCGGTCTTTGCTACTCGGACAAAGCGATTTGGATGTTACTGACAATACACGGCCGTGCATTGATTGGCAGTCCCCACAGCGGCGTTACTGACTCGTTACGCTGTGGAACCCCACGAACCGCAATCCAACACCACCACCGCTCTGGGAGCGGGGCAGGGGCGATCCCTTTCACCCTGCAGAAGGAAAAGGGCGCAGTTTATATATAAAAACCTCATTATTTTAACGGCGGAGCGCGGCCGTCCCGCGCCCTCCCCCGCTCCCGCCCGCCGCCTCAGCGCCCCTTCCTTCCCACAATGCCCTGCCCGGCAACAGCGTCCCACGTGACCCGCGGCGCCCAACATGGCGGCTCCCA
>WEIU01005247.1:59169-139841 GCA_013389925.1 Aegithalos caudatus | reverse complement strand
TCCTTCCTGGGGAAAACCAGGGGAAAGCCATGTGGAGGTGATTCTGCCCTGGCTGTTACTGTGTTCGGGGGCTTAGAGAGCTCAATAAAACCTTCACCGAACCACGGCAGAATCGGTTTCTGTCTCCATTGATCGTCTGGATCCTCTCAGAAAGCCACTCTGGGATATCCCTGCAACAGCCGGTACTGCAAATTCCAGGTTCCTTCGCCGCCTGGATTTCAGGACACAGCACAAGCCCCGACCTGCCTTTTGTGGTTCTGCCAGATGGCTAAAGGAAGGAATCTAGTGGGAAAGTATCACACAGCTTCCTTCCACCATGGGGGAGCCGGGTCGGGGATACAAGAACCCAGGATACATATTAACAAAGGGCCTTCAAGATGGTATTTTTATCATTCCCCAAAATAATGGAGTTAAAAACTATCCCTCCATTCATTTTCAATCGCCTATTTTACTGATCAGATATTGTAAATGTTGATTTTTTTTTCCTTTATTTCTACTAGGTATTTCAATGTGATAGATGTGTTCATACAACACAACATCTCAGTTCTTTACACTATTACAAAAAACTTTTTAAACACAACCACACGTGCATCTGTCTAATCTAGAGATCTTTTACAAGACCTATGTCATAATGTTAATTCTTTTATTTCGTGCTTAATTAAGTAGTGCTTCTATCACTGCACAAAGATTCTGATTTATTTATTTATTAAGAGCTAGACTGTTTTATATTCAATGGCATCACAAACTGAACATTAAGCACAACTGAGGGAGATTTGAAAGAGTGCTGAAAATGCATCAACTAGACACCATCATCTCCTAAAACAATGTCATAATCCTCATCATAATCTCTGTACTTGCTTAGAATGCGCTGATGAATCTGTGCCAAAGTGTTGCATGCAAAAGGGGGGCTTATGATGGGAAACAGACATCACTAAACACAACTCTGTTCAATGAAATTCAAATGTTTTAATGAATGAAAAGGTTTCTTTCTTAAAAGGTAGCTTCTTCCTTAAATTTCTAATCAGGTAACAATGTGTCAGTATTCCAACTAGACAGAAATGGCACCCTTTGTCTCTAAAAGAGAACCTACGGGCCAGTTACAGGCAAATTTTGAATGGCTTTGTAAAGATGAAAGGGAGAAGCTAGGGGAAAAGCAGCAGAAAGCCCATCACTGAGTAACCCCAAGGCATAAAGACTTATTGAAATCTGCATGGGCTCGAGGCCGGGAGGAGGCTGGGGAATGACTGCTCAGCCCACACTGCTGAGTCACTGACCACTAGCTCTCCTCTGCTGATGCCCACTCCCCAACCCCAATGGGGCCAAGCCTTGCCCTTTCCTCCCCACAAAACTCCTCAAGCATTCCTCTGGAGGCAGGAATCACTGCTGCCTTGTCAGTCTATTTCTGATTAACAACCTGGCTTCATTTGCAAGTGCAAGGCATTGCTTAAAGATGCAGCCTTTCGTACCCTGGCCATCACAAATCATGTGGTCTACCAGGGTTCTTCCAGAGGGCCATGAAAGACTGCTGGCAGCTACTACCACCAGGGAAAGGGAAGAGATCCCACTTTAAGTTGTCCAGGAAAGAAAGTCTATATAGTGGCTCACTAAGGATCCTAACTTTGAAGAGAAAAATAACAAATGGAGAAATCAACCAGCACTTATTTAGAAATCGTTGCCGTACGGGAAATGAAGAAAAGCAGCGACAGCAACAAAAACCCGATCCCACAGAGGAAATCTGAAAGGCTGAGGATGTCCTTGGATGCCATCCAATAACAGGCAGGCACACTTCATGCTGCTATAGCTACGTAAAGGTGCTTGCTTGCAAATTCAGCAAATGTGTTGCCATCAATAAACTGTTTAAAATAAGAAGCTTTGATGCAAATAGTTGGCTCTGATCTTTAGTTAGTGAAAGTAAAAAGCGTCTTACAAAGCAGCAAAGAGAATGTCTCTTCAGCAGATCATAAGTATGTTTTACAAAAATACATATCCTTTAGCCACTTTCAATATTTCTTTTCCATTTTGAACTCTTAACATGATGTAAGCCAAATAAATTGAGATCGGAAAAAACATCTGATTTCACATGCAAGACGCACGATAATTATTTTTTATATAATATAAGCATAATGGTTAATTTAAATTAAATTGCTACTGCCTACCTAAAATTATCAATGGAAAATCTTCAAAAATCATTTAACATTTGTCAATCTAAATACTTGAAATATTGCTCAGGGTTAGCATGATTCACACCACTTTAAATACTCAGCACTCACTAGTTTCTAGGCCCCCAATACTTGTGTACAGATGCATCACAGAGCACATGCTAAATCCTTGGTTCTTGTGCCAATGGAGACACTTCCGTGAGAGAAACTTTATTTTGGGGCAAAATGCTGCCAGTGCAGAACAGAGGAAAATGGAGAGGTTGATCTCCACAGCACCCCAGACAGCCCCCATGGCTTGGGCAGGGGAGAGAGACACATTAAGGCATTAGTTTTCCAAAACATACATTTTTTTTGTTCACTAAAGTTAATTTGGAAGATCTGTTAGTAGTGCAGAGAGAGCAGGTTAGACCAGGGCTTGACTCATCTCCTAGCTGATGCAGGTATAGCTCATCCTGCAGGTATGGAACTACTTCTACCAAACAGGCAGAGAGATGAGACAGGAATCTCCTATACATGTCCCCCCAAATTGTCAGCTCAGAAATAGAGAATGAAAACATCTCCATGAAACAAGTCTTTCCAACAGATCAAGTTGCCCCAGCAGCAGCAGCTTATTCCATGGTATATTTTGTTCTCATGTACAATATTACAAAACCGCTGTTCACATTACTGCAGCGGTTTTCCCCACTCATGATCACCACAAGAATCAAAATCCATTTGGAGGGTTGTGGGGAAATTCTGAGGCTTATGCAAACAAGACCATTCATTGCTATAAATTCCTACAATAAATAAACACAATTACAGTTTGGAAGTGAAATAACTGAATTAAGAGTGCTATCTGGCCAGAGAAAGCTGATTAAAGGCAATGGAGATAGATAAAGTGAGATTATATCTAATTAGCTCAGAAAAGAAAAAGAAGCAACTCCTCCAATTCTAACGCTGATTAATTAATTAATATCAGAAAAATATTTGCTATGTAAATGTAAACCACTATACTTAAATTAAGAGTAGCTCATCTTTAGAATGAATTTTAGAGTTAGAATTAGATTAAATTTAGAATTTAGAACTATCTCACCTATATAAGGTTTAAGTCATCTTTGGGAAAGGACCATAGATCATTAAGTACAGAAAAATACCTGACACAGCATATGCCACAGGCCTTTCCATTTCTTTTGTCCATCATACATACCCTGTAGATTTAATATGAAGGAATACCCTGGCTTATGAGGGGGTTCATTTCATACAGGTCCTGTATTTTTGAAGGAATGAGACAATGTCCTAGAATCTGTAAGAAGGTCCTTGGGAAAATGACCTTTAAGAAAAAAAAAAATAAAAAAAAGAAGACAATACCATTTATAAAAGAAGTTTGAAAGTTGACTGCCTTCCAAAATCAAATTTTTCCTTTTCCAAAAGAAACATGAGCAATGGAGTAAGTTAAAATGGGGAATATATCTCAAACACGTTAAAATCTAAAGCATTATGTCAAACTACAGCATCTTCAGAAGATAATTTTACATAGGAAGCAAACAACAATATATAAACATTTTCCAGGCATCCCAAGATACTTCAAAGAGATCAGATGAATGAATCAGGGTCAGCTGTCAGGAAAATGTCCAGAACCAGCACCTCCCAAGATCCAAGCCAGAGCTGGGTTCCCAAGCTGAGCTATGCACATTTATGCATATCTGGAAATAAAGGCAAATTCACTGCTCAAATATACTGAATTCATGTCTCTGGAAAGCCAGAACCATAGAATGAGTTTGGGCAAGGAATAGCTCAACTTGCTCTTGAAAATAATTACTGAATCCAGGGACTTTGTGGAGTCTACTGGCAAATGTTGGTAATGTTTCAGAATTAAAAAATAACAATTATAGATAAAATAATTCAGAAAAGAATAGTATATAAGATTTCCAGACCTTGATCCCACAAATACCATGAAATAGAACTGCTGGAAATAATGTTAAAAATATAACAGTTGATAGAAATAATTGGGAAGCTCCAGTTTCTTCTTAGTGTAGAGTCATAAAGAATATCTCGATCCTATCATGTCAAGACCAGTGAGTGTTGTTTTCCATGGGCCAGAATAGCAGCTTCAGTAGGCATAGAAAAAAATTGATCAAGGAAGTCTTTTTGGTTTCAAAAACAGAGTTGCTACAATAATTTTCTCAAAAGTTTCCCTTTTTTTTTAACGTTTTACTATAAATTCTCATTTACCATCAAGCATGATTAATTACTAAGAAATATATTACTGGCCAACATACACATCTGAGACATTATTTCAAAGACATTTCTATAAAAGACATGGACGTGTAATAAAAAAGGGGAAAACACGTCTATTTTAGATCCAACAAAACAATAACTTTGAAATTTAAAAAAAAATCATGAAAATCTATTCCTTGAGGGTCTTTTAGCAAGTCTAAAGAACTTAATTTATATGGAACTTTCTCAGTGACAGTCAATTTAACAGAAGCTCCACACACAGAGACCCCTCTGAGTTTTGGGCTCTGCAACCTCGGCATTAGCTGAGGTTTTTTTCCCCAATTCTTGTTTGAAAATAAAACTTATCTTCGCCCCTTTATATTATTGATGTTTAGGTACTGTATAAATATCACAAAAAGAATTGTGAATATTCAATTTAAAGAGTCTTTCAGACCCACGTTTTTATATATAAGTAGACCAAAAGGTCATGTACATGTACACAGACAAAAAGCAATATCTATGGGTATTTATATATATATATCGTCATGCGTGTGTGGCAATCATCTGCACACAAACACACAATGGATATTCAATGCAAAAATGGAACATCAAATGCACAAATTGTTTCTTAATACTCATCCTCCTATCAATTAGTATAAATTATAATAATAAATATAAATTAATACTAAATTAATTCTGAGTACTTGAAATATTTGGTATACACACTGACGGTCTCTAGGATTAACACCAAATTCGACCAGAGAACAATAGTCATAAGAACTCTCACTAGCTGTAGCCTCTTTCTGTCATTTTTAACATCCAAAGAGTAAAGAAAAACTAATCTGAGCCTGGGTTTCTTTATGTATGCTACAGATAGTCATCTCTGTCATCAGCAGACTAAGTCCAGGCTTCGCATTGATTTTCTTTTTTCCTGATGTATACAGTGAAATTGAAGACCTATGCATTTCTGCTAAATGAGGTTCTGCCTTAGCTAATAGCAAACTATGACAATGGTCTGCAAAGAATTGGGTAAAGGAAAGCAGTCTTTTAAAAAAATTCACCAGTAGCAGCTGTAAATTCATAACTGTCAATAAAATTGCTGAGGTTTTTATATGCACATTAACAGCATGCTTCAGTGTAAGATGGGATTCTTAATTCTTTTCACAGAGCATTAAATCATATTTAAGATTAGAAAGAATCCTCAGGCAGCTACTGGCAGGTGCCCTCCCTTTCAAAACCACTCTGCTCCCTACGTTTGTTGACTTCAAAAACAATCTAATTGCAAAAAACTCTTCTTGAAATAAAATCTAAAACATTAGAGTGCAACTACACAGCTTATGTAGCTCTTCATTGACTCCCAACACAATTCCAGGAGCCTAATGTGTTGTAATGCCAGTGAGATATATTCAAAACAAAGGTAAGTCACAAGCAGAAGATGGTGCAGGACAGGGCTTCAGGTTCCATCAAGTGGCATGGGAAAATGTTTTATATTTACTGCATACTTCATGAAGGAGCACCCTACATGCTGTGAGGATGGAACAATGAACTGGTAACATGGTTCCAAACAGTCTGTAAGGGCTCACTCTGGAAAACAGTGATACCTCCAGAGAACTGTCTGTTATCAAAGTGTTTCTCACTTCCCAAATCCCACTGGGCACCAAGGGCACCTTCATATTCTTGCTTATGTTTCATCCTATCCCTCAAAAGCAACATGGAATGTACTAGACAAAATCTGTCCCTCTGACATCTTGCTCCTTAAGGGATTAATAAAACTAAGCAGCAATCAGAGCACCTCCAACCACTTGCCCACCCATCATTCTCTTAACTTCACTGCCAGTGCAAACTAGCTAAGGCACTAGGGCAGCACAGGAGCTTTATGTGAGTATTTAATCTGTGACAGTTGTTAAAAAAAATAAATTGTTAAAGTCACAAAACTCTGTCACCGAGACAATATATAATTTGCAATTGTTTTATACTATTATGAATTATTTCTTCTTAATCATGGTACTTCCTTTTGGTGGGAATATGACTGAGACTTGCAGTGTCTCTATCAGAACTCCGTGCCTGTGCTTGCTGGCACACTGTCCATTTGCTGCCCCATCGTGGGTTGGCCAGCCCTGGTGCCCATCCCTTTTCTACCAGTGCTCACATGAGCATTTTCACCCAGACCAAGGGGGATTCTGGAACACAGCCCTGGTGTGCTCAGCTTGCACTCTCCTCCACTCAACTCAGTGTGCTAGCCCAGCACAAAAGGGATGAAGCATCCAGCTTTTGGCTTCCCAACCTTCTCCAGAGGAAATGAGACCTGAGTGACCTGTTATTACTGAACTGGCTTTTAATGAAATGCTAGTGCTGCACACCACTATGCAAAGAACATACGTGGCTGCAAGTGATTAATTACAGTCTTGAGGAACTTAATAAGATACTCTCATGTTTAAAATACTTTATGGCAACTATTATTTTTTTTTTCTCTCTAATAATCAGAATAGCAATGGAGTAAGGAACCTTTCACCTCAAACTTGCTTATTTTTCATTTTCTTTATCTTACAGCTTTGTTTATGTTAGCTATTGGTTCTGTGCAACAACCAATCTTATTTATCTTTTCAATTTAAAGATATAAAACACATCAAGGATGAAATCAAACAAAAAACCTTAATTTCATCAGAATTTTTTTTCCCAGAAATGTCTGCCCTAGGAAATTCACACTATACTGTTTTCACATTTGCAAAGAGAATGAATTTTAGTATTGTGACTCTCTCAGGGGTCTGACTTCAGATACTGAAAATGCTAAGCAGAAATTCATCACCTTGAAGACATGATGAGCATCTATTGTTGAGCACTGAAAATTGGTAGTAATATTGACAGTTCAGACCTATGTACACTAACTTCAGGAAGCTACATTCTTACTCCATCCAAAATAGATATATAATTTTTCACCATGCTGGCCTGTTTGACAAGTATGAACAGCCGTATGTTTTAAAGAGGAATCTACACAAAAATCTGAGGAACCAGTATTTGGGAAATGGATTTGCTTTTCTGTGTTGGACTGCAAGCAGCTCTGAAACCACTTACTGATCTTCTTCTTCAGTAGCCCAACCCACAACCACAGTCCAGCAGTGGAATTTCAGTACCAGCTGCTAACTGCTGACGAATATTGTTCACACTGATATGAAGTTTCATACTGATCAAATATGACAAAACTCCATTTAATCTTTCAGTAATTTTAATACACTGAAATAGACTTCCAAGGACTTGCTGCTTGCTGTTATCATAAAAGAGTTGTTGTGTGAAGAAAAGAAGAAAGCACCCACAGACTGAGATGATCTTTCTCAATACTTCTTTATGGGCGGTCTGAATGTTATTTTCCAAAGCCAAACTATTCTTAAACCTTTGTTTTATATAGATGAAAACTGGCCAAAGCCAGAAGAGAAAAAAGAAACCCTGAGGATACTAATCCATATGTCCCTAAATTTATACCTTTCCAAAATGAAAGAAAACCAACCATGCCCTGTAAGTACACAAGATTAATATCTATATTACTAAGCATAACCAATTTCAGGGAAAAGCAGTTATTCCAGGCATTCTTAAAATGATTTTGAATTTTACAGCAAGTTGGTGTGCCTCTGCATTTTGCTGCTGAGGTGGAGTCACGACACCTGGCTGAGCAGACGGCTGTGCGCGCACCGCAGAGCCACCGGCACCGCCGCGGCTTCTTCATGTGCACCGAGGCTGCTGCTGCTCCAAAGAGGACAGCCAGCTCAAGAACAATTATTTTGTCTTTTACCACTCCTGCTGCTGGTAGCTGCAGCCAAAGCACTTAAAATGCCATCTATTTGCTGCCATCTACAAGTGTCAGGGTAGAACTAGACGAGCACAGACACCTAGGGTAAATATACTCGCCTTTGCAAGCCTGGTGGGAGGATGAAAGCCTCATTTTTTGGGAAAATTAACATGATGAGTTCTGCTGGTTTGTCCCTTGAAACACAACTCACATGTGAAATAGTGCATCCTCAGAAATGAGCAGCATAATGATGCTTTATTGCTTGAGAAAGCCACATATCCCAAGAGAATTTGTGTCATCATACACCAGGAGTAAGGCTGATGCAGCTGACTTCAGGCTCAAATAAAAGAGGTGGGAAAGAGATGAAAAAACACCACGACAAAATATGCTTTTGTTACTTGTTGAGATTAATCTGAATCAAAATGTGTTCACAGTTATAATTTCTTTTACAACTGAAAAAACTGCCAGTAGGAATAGCATGATTTTACTTTTCACTGCCACTATAATTCTTATTCCTATCAAAGGAGGTTGGAAAAATTGCCAAGTTATTTCATTAGGAAATGCAGCTAATTTACAGGCACAGTAATCTTCCCCTACAAAATTGTATAATGAGCTTTAAACTCACTAAATAAAGGGTCTCTTCTCTGAGTGATTACGCTTAATTTACACAGGAATTAGCAGTGACTGGACCATCTTTCAGAATAGCTTAAAAAGAGCTGCATCACAAAAAAAAAAAAAAAAAAAAAAAAAAAAAAAAAAAAAAAAAAAAAAAAAAAAAAAAAAAAAAAAAATAAAAAAAAAAAAAATCAACTGCCTTGAAAAATATCCTAACAGCTGATGGAGCAAAAAATACTTCTCTGTGCAGCAGGACATGCATACATTGTGTCCATAAATATTTTTACAGGATAAGCACAAAACTATTAAATTGGGTATCAGAATCTAGAAAATCTCTAATGTTGATTTTACATTAAATTATTCACTTAGACATTACACTGATAGAATGCATAGAAAAGCCCAAAAAACAGATGGACAGCAATGCAAGGGAGCAATACTTTCATCTGCAAAAGTTGCTGTCACTGTATGCAACATTAACTATTTATCTATTTATTATTTGTTGTTTTTGTTGTTGTTGTTATCATTTTATGCTGGGTTTTTTACTGGTTAGTCTGTCCAAAGAATGGACATTTTGGTTTGTAGATAATTCTTACCAAATATAGTCCAGTTTCCACATAGTTAAGTGGTAGCCAGAAAACCCCAGCATCTCCGAAATTCAGGTATTTTAAAAAATTTACATAGAAACTAGGCATTTCCAAGAACAGCTTATTAATGGTATCACTAAGGTAGTAGATATAACACATAAATATCATTTGTCCCTGACAAGTCATAAAAGAAAATTTAAATTCCTGTCACCTAAAGCAGTTGATGCTGAGGTGTGGAAGTAGGAGAAATACCTTTGGAAGTTTCAGTTAAAAATTTCACCTCCCATACTTCCTTTGTAGTGTAGTAAGTCCTTTCACCTACCATAGAAGTGAGATTCCTAATATTCAAGGTCTGGAAGAGGCCATTAAATCACGTAGCCTGTCCTCCTTTCTCATGGCATGCATTTCATAAAAGGTCTAATGATCACACCGGATCAGTGACATCTGTGGAAGTGGTTAACAACAGCATCGCGCGTCGGCAACACAGAGCCAGACCGCGCTATCACTGCAGCATGGGTAGCTAACACGGAATGAGAAGAAATTAATATGAAAAGGGGAGAGAGAAAAAAAAAAAAAAAAAAAAAAAAAAAAAAAAAAAAAAAAAAGGTAGTGAAAATGATTCACGGCAATACTCGGGATGCAATCCATCCTCGGGAAGCTGGCACAGCCATCGTGACTGGGGCAGCGGCGCTGGAAGCCGGGCCGAGGCAGCGTTCCTGGCACATCATTGCCATCTGCCGCGCACCGGGGAGAAGGCAGCTCGGCAGCCAGACCCAGCCCCAAGGGCTGCCAGGGCTGCCCGGGAATCCTGCAAAGCCGCCTTCACGTCCTTGCTTCACTTTCACCCTTCCCACACCCACCCTGACGTGGTTGCACCTCCCTCGGAAGCGTGGAAGACAAGCAGTCCGAAGGTGTGGGAGTGGATCCGGTAAATAATGCATAGCCCAGCACCAGGATACAGCCCGAGCCCCAGCTCTGCCGCCAGCAGCGTGAGCTAGAGCCCGAGGCTTCTCTGGCAAGCGGCACACACGCTACCTAGCTACCGGCAGCTCTGACAGAAGGAAACCCTTGGATCACGTTCCTCATGCAAAGTTACCAATGCTTTCTGGAGATGTTCTATGCCTGGAAGTAATTTGAACACTTCGGGACCAAATGACAAGACCAAAGAATTTGGGAGTGACTGGTTTTCTCTGACAGAGAAGTCTCTACTTCATCTTACAGAAATTCACCCATATGTGGGTGAAACATCTGCTGAAAGTGACTGCATATCCATACGATGTATGCAAAAGGAGCATATGCCTCTTGAATACAAATGTAGTAAAGCACGTGTGAAAATGCTTTTAAAATCATGACCAGTATTTACTGAACTGACACAAACCACTTAAAATAATTTAGATAATAAGCACTATCAAAGAACACAAAATGAACTTACTAATACCCACAAAATAATGAGGGACAACTTGCTAACAGTATTGCCACTCAACAAAATTTGGCCTCCACAGTAGCTCACACTAACCATTCAACCCACAGAGTTAGATTACACATGAATTTGGTGTGACTGCACATAGCTTTTGGCAGCAACTGTTTAAACTTGGGCACTTCTGGGAGAAGGACAAGTCCATTCCCAGCTTCCTCCCTCCCTATCCCAGATCCAGGTACTATTGAGGCTGAGGAGGCAGCTCCCAGAGGCTGAGTGAGCACACTCATCCTGCGTCAGAGTCACAAACTGGTGGATTTTTGTTCATATATACTGCACACACTGAGCACTGCTCTGATACTTTAGGAAGACTGGGAATTGCTGCTCAATCTGTTTGGATCAGCTGACTTCAAACAAGTAATTTCACCCCTCCAGCATCTCTCTTTCCCCCCAAAGAAATAGGGTAATAACAACAACCTCCTTTGTGTAGCAGCTGGAGATTGTTATTTATAAGAGGAAACTATTACTGCTGAAATCCAATCTTTACAAACTTCACCACATATGTGAATAATAGAGGTCCAGCAGCAATTTTCTAATCCATCTTCGGTGTTACTAATTAAAAAACTTTGTTGGACTCCATTATGGACTATGAATGTTTTTTCCAGGGCACTCATCTATGCTTCTTTACCCTTGTCTTTTTCAGTCAGTTTTTCTCTTTCGTTCACCACAGCCCCCCTAATGCTGCCACACTTTTCATACACTGGTTTATACTTGTCTCAGCAGCCACTTCATGACCCCTCACCTCAGCCTTCAGTAACACTGAACTTCATTCAGCAACTTCATGAGCTCAGTCATTGTGTTGTTACTCATACTTGCTCAGCTGGTACATGGAGAGTTTTGCTGAAGCTTTGCACAGTGCCTGGAACTGAATATTGATAAAATTCACAGAAACCTTCATTCTCCAAAGTACATATAAGGCTAAGACACAGCAACAATGCCCCAATACAACCAGCTGCTCTGACTGTTCTGAGGATTAAGGATCACCCACCTCTAAGAAGAGGAGGGAAGGCTTATTTGCCATTGGCCCCAAAAAGACATTTTTCTCAGTAGGAACAAATCCAATGAAACTGGCTTGTTACCCTCTTTACAAGATCCTGTGATTTTTATTGCTGAAAAATATGCCAAATTTCCATATTAGTCAGTCACTGAATTACAGAGCATGGCCAGCACCAGGGACAACAGCATCCCTGCTCACAATCAGATTGCCCTGGTCAGCTGAAGGGTGAGACCCTGCTCTTTCCCACATTCAGGATGTTCTGGATGTAGAGGAGAGGACTCACACAGTAGCAGTATCAGCAACCCCCTTGCTCTAAGTAGGGCATAAGCATCACTTAAGTTGTTTTTATTTTGTAGAGTTTCAGATTCAAAGTCAAGTTAGCAAAATGGCTGCTGCTCTTGAAAGGCATTACATGGAAGAAAAAAAAAAAAAAAAAGCTTAGAAAAAAAACTTGTAACAGGGAAGAGAAATTTCTCCATAAGCTACTACTGTGAATTCATCCCAAAAAACCATTTTCATCATCACTATGATTTATCAGCACCTGACTGCTCAGGGACATTATCTTGGCAGTGTCAACCCAGGCTGCAGGCAAGCACCCCCACATCATCAAAGCCACCACAGAAGTTAATTTGTAACACTGTGGAAAGGGCCCACAGACAGGAACAGGGATGAAAATCACAAAAAGGGGACATCCTCTTGTAAACCCAGATGTGGTCCCTCAGATTTTCCTCCTGAGGCACACTGACAAAACAATGCAGTGAAATTGCCACTTGTGCTATTCTATAAACACTCCTTCACCCTGGAAAGTGGGAAATTTAAACAATCTTAGATTGAGACCCTTTCACTCTCAAGAAACCAATCAACCTATTTTCTGCCTGATGCAAATTTCAACATTTTAAAAAGTTTTAAAAGTTGGGGGTTTTCTAAGGATGTTAAAGCAATAGTAGGAGAAAGCCAAAACAGCATTAATTACCTGCTACATTTCAACAGCTAGTGAACTACAAAATCTTCAGTCAATTCTTTCCCTTATTTTTTTTTTTTTTTTTTTTTTTTTTTTTTTTTTTTAAGTCAAACACTCAGGTTGCCCCTGACACAAAATAAAGATTTTACATTTTTGAGTGTGAGAAATTAGTGCCAGGTCTTCTTGCTACATGAAACATCCCTTCTGCTATCATCCCTTTTCCAAAGCTTTTAGAAAGCCTAGAGAAAGTGGGAGCATACCTTTCACATTTTCATGACAGCACCTACATTTTCACTTTTTGTATTCCAATAAGGTGTTAGCATAAAATATGTAGAAGCACCACAAGACACAAATGTATCAGGGTAACTCATTGAGAACTGAAAGCCTCAGATATACCTCTCAGACAGCCACTGTTCTTATTCTTTCCTTCACTGAAGGAATTACATTAAGGAAAGAGTTATAAAACGAGGAATATGACAGGTTAAGATGGTGTCAAATAGATGAACTGATATTTTATTATTATTTTAATAAATACCTTATCTAACTGCTTTACTTAGATAGATGCATTGGTTCCAGTGTAATTATTTCTACTGCTTGTGGTTTTTCATGCTATATGAGAGTAAATCCCTATCATCTAAAGCCAACAGAAGAGCTAATCTTGACTGCCTATAAAAGAGAAGTACTGTATAACTGCTGAGACAAAGGGAAGAGTTACAATACCTCAGGTGATGTTTGGGATATTAGAAAACATTTTACAATGCTGAGGATATTCTTAGGAAAATGTAAGGCATATTTCATGACCAGATTTTTTTGTGTTGTTTCAAAATTAAGAGTACAAGACTAAAAGAGGTACCAAAGAAAAACCAGCAAAGAAACAGTGCCTGAAATGTTATGGTGAAACAATAAATTATCATGGCTGCAGCTTGCTGCCAATGGAAATGAGGACAGACCTCCCTTTCCAATACTGTGAAAAGGACTGTCTAAGTAAGATGCCAAACAGTGCCCAGCCCAAATTTCAGCCAGCAGAATAATGTAAGAAGATATTTCTGTTAAGGCTCTTTTTAATAAATAGGGTCATCCAGAAGAGCAAGTAAAAAATATAACTTTAGAGCACAAATTTTCATCAGTTTCTTTGAAGAAATAACTTACTTTCAAAGTGCATCAGCATAGCATCTCCCAGGTAAAAGCAAATAAGAAAAACTACCTCTAAAAATATTGCCATAAACTACATAGGTGTACTCACCAGTCACTTTTCTAGGAACATTTATGCATGTAAGGCATCGCCTTTGAGAACATTTGCCACAATAAAATTAAACACTGCTGAAGATACAAGAAATTTCTCATACCTAAGAAAATTTTAAAACATTAATTTTATCTCAGTTTAAATAACCAGTCTGTGGAAAAATTGCACAAAATGTATTTGACACTTCAAGAATAAGGGATATTATTTCAAAGAGATGTATCATATTTTTTCAGTCAGTCTTGTGATACATCTGACTTTACCCAGAAGACTCATTGTTTTTGCAGTATGAGCAGCATATGTGATATATGCCATTTCTGCTGGAAGGTGAAAAATATGCTAAGACATATGTACAATCCTAGGAGAACATACTGAAAGTTATGCAAAAAGTATATTAAAAAACTCCACAATATAAGTAGTCAATTAGCACCATTTTTTTTTGTACTTCTGCTGTTCAGAGGTAATTTTCTCAGCAAAAAGAAACCTGCCAGTGGTTTGAATTGAGGTAGCCAAATCCTGCTCAGCAGGTCCTTTTAGATTTTTGGATTTCCAGGCCTAACATGAGGCACTAGAGGTAGGAAATCACCTCTTGAAATCCTTTCCTGAAGTGGAGCCATGAGCTGAGTCTGCCAGGAAGAACTGTAAGACTCACCACCTCACTTCTTAGCAGACAGAAGAAATGAAAACAGAAATGAAAAACATCAATTCGTAATTCCTAGTTACATTTGCCAGCCACCTTCAAAAAACTAAATGGAAACATAACAATAGAATCAATTTAGCACGTAGGAGATAGAAGGGTGATAATGGTGTCTCAACAGCAGAAGAAATTCAGAATCGACCTCTGCAAAGAATATGTAACTACATGTTCAGACCTGGGTCTTGACAGTTTTAGTGGACATATTTTAGTATATGTCAGTCAGTGACTTCACAGCTACCACATTTTTGTATGTGCATGTACAAATATGAATTTAAAAAAATCTCAGGGTGAAAAGTGATAGTTGATGTAGAGCATTAATCCTCTGGCAGAACAGTTTATAAAAGATGACAGAAAGCAGGCAGCACAAGTAAACTTCTGGATGCCATGGGAAAAGGAGAAGGCATAGTTGAAGAAGATCAGATAATTGTGGCAAAGGTATAACAAATACAACTGAATTACTAGATTTTTTAAATAAAGGTAGACTGGATCATAAACTTACAGGTGTTGTCAATGTGCAGTACAGCTGAAAGAAAAATCCTCCATGACTAAGGATGAGTGAGTTGGTGTGATCAGTTAAAGAGAACAATCTGAATTCAAAATAAAAATGTCCCCAAGACAAAAAAAAAGGTACCTGTGAAAGGAAGAAAGGAAAAAAATGTTATCAAAAAAAGAAAAAAACAAAACAAACAAAACAAAACAAAAAAAAAAAAAAAAAAAAAAAGAAACCCCACCAAATAAGAGTTCTATGGAGTTGAGCAATAATGAGAAAAATGTTCTACAAAGTTAAAACTGCAGGGAGGAAAACACAATCACTTTCTAAGAGGATCAAATGCTCAAACAGCATCAGTGTCAAGTGCTGAGAGTCATCAGTCTTACCACAAGAAAAAATGTGCCATGTACACTTCTAAAATTCCCAATACTGAAGTGCAAAGCTGTAACACCTTTCACAGCATATTAACAGTATAACAACTGCCTCTGGAGAGGCTGGGAAGTTAAAAAAGCTAAAAATTAACATTTGAATTTTAAAGTTTGCTTGGGCAGCAACTGAGTACCATATTAAGACTTTAAATTAATGGGAGCAGTGATATATACTAGAAAAAACAGATTTATTTTGTAACAACTATGCACCCACAGAGGATGGTGAGCCCTGTCAGAGCCCTGACAGTGACCCAGGATCTATCTTTTCACCATGTGTTTGTAGTAGGGTCTCTTCACCACACTTGGCTTGGACTATATGATCTCCAGAGGTCCCTTGCAACCATTCTGAGATTATTTCCCCAGCTGAAGGGGAAGAAAGATTACACTGATATATTTTAGGAAGCACAACGAGATCTATTAATTAAACTAGATAGATAATAACTCTGTGTTAATAATATTTTCATTAAGTCAAAGACTGGATAAGCAGAAGAGTCTTAGTTATGCTGTACAAAAAAAGTTATAGGGACACCAACATTTACACACAACATTTATGTGAGATTTTCATTTAGTTAAAACAACTTCCAAGAATACTATAGCTGAAAGGAGTTGAGAATAGAAAAGAAACCCTCATTTATTATTGTGTTTAAAGTAAATATTGTTCTCATAACTTCCTTGAAATACTGCCTTAAGTATTTATATTTATTTCTTCCTGCAACAGATGAATAACACTTTGAGGAGAAAAATGTAAACCCAATGACATGTGCAAACATTCTGACTAGTATCTGAAACAAATGTTATTGTATGACTAACCCCCTACTTTGTTTATTCCCTTGAAAGGAAAAAAAAAACAAAACAGTAATTCAATTTTAGTTTTCCCAATTACAAAATATACTCACCATAAATTGCTGACTATTGGGTGCTAAGCGCTACTTACCTGCAAAACAAATCAAACAGTTAGTTCACAGCACAATGAACTACACAGGAAAGTGGATAATTTAGGTGGCTTGATGATCATCCCTTTTTTGAATAGCAGAATTAGATGAAAGAATGGAGTGAACCCAAGGATTGAAGAAAAAAAAAAAAAATTAAGGACTCCAGCTGGAATACTGATGATGTAAGGGGAAAGCTCAGTCTCAGCAGAAGTGCTTTATGACTTGAACATCACTGTCCCCAAGGTGCAGGGAAAACTGCCAAAACTAAAACTTGTTTGCTCTGACTCTCAGAATTGGTTCTGTCCCACCCAAGATGAGCACCTGTAACATGGGATACAAGCTCTTTATGGGGTACTGTCTTCAGCGTATTTGTTTTCCAGACTAACTTCCCGGGAACCACAAACCAATATTGTTTATCTTACATAGAATTTCACAACTCAAATGAATTTATTAGCAAACTCCACTAAGGCCTGTATACACTCATTGAGAGTTGAGTAAGAATAGAACTATTACTGCATTTGACACTGCTGTGTTTTGGCCTCATTTTTCTTTTAAAAAAATTCTTCTGAAAACTATAACTATCTATTAATCTTTAAGCATCTGTTACTATCTCTATCAAAGGCGGCAAAGTGGCAAGGTTGCAAGTTAGTAATAGCATCATGGTTAATAAAACAATGATAAAAATACTGCTTAGAAGGAGCCTCTGGACATCATCTACTCCAACTTCCTTTACTGGGAGTGCATAAAATTAGATCAATTCTTGATTTTAGGGTTCTTTAAAATAGAAATTTCAAATACGAAGTTCAATAAAGGAACAACCCATATTTAATTGACAAACTATTATTATTAAACAGTTGTCAGTATGTATTACAGTCAGACACTGCATATTTTTGTCGCAGAAACACTATTATTGTGGTACTTGGAGATATAAAGGCTTGAAGTTAATAGAGTTAACAGCTTGTTCATTCAACCCCCAATCTTGCAGGAAATTGTCTAACTACTCTTTGGTATGCAGCATCTTTGACACTATTATACCAAATATGTGCTATTTATTTATCCCTTAAATAATAACATGTATGTGAGTATGACAATTTTTAAATACATAATCCATACCATATCAGATTCATGCTTTTGCTACATATGCATGATATCCAAACTAAATTAATAGACTTATCCTGCATTCATATTGGGGTCCTGGCAGTTTCCATAACAGAGAAGTCTGACAAGTTCATTTAAAAGTATTATCAACTATAATCTACCAAGGCAATGATGTCTTTTGCTTTGAAGATTTAAAAAAAAATACAAATTTGAATAATAAAACTTGTCAAAACCAAATTATTTATTTTGGGACTAAAAATTAATAAATACAAACAGGGATGAAGGCAGGAGAAACAGTGAAGCCTTAAGAAAGGCAAGAAATTCTCTGTGGGCCTGATTTTCTGAGACTGTAAAGGTTTCAGCCTGCCAGATTTCTGATTTCTCTGGCTTGAGAAAAATCTGTTTACCAAGGACAGTTTCTGTAAATAGTAATATTATTTTCATAATATCTCTAGACTCTCATGGTCACTGCTCTTCCAGGTGTTGTTTCTGTTATTTAGCCAGTGAAGAGAAGTGTTGTTTTTACTAACCAATTACATCGTTCTTTAGTACAGCATGTTATAAAAGGGCTGCACAAAATGAGAAATAAAGCCTTCTGATGTTTGTAACTACTGGAGTCAAAGTTTGTCATTTTCGTGTCTTTCCGTGACAATTTGCTCTAATAATTTTGCTACTGATCATACCATAACCTTTGTCAAATGCATCTCATCTCATCTCAAAATTTGAAACAGGTCTCATGTGCAGTCAAAATGAACCCAGAAAAGTTTCATAGGTATAGTCTTCTTTTAAGCCAAGTTTCTCAATCAATCATGCTAGAGAGTATAGAAAAACAATCTTTAGGTTCCTGACTATCAGGAACATTTACTTTTCATATCTTGAATTCCCCATATGACGTAAGGATATTAATACAGTACACTATTCACAACATTATGACATGCTATAATTATCTCCATGGATGCCAGAAACAATTTTGTCCATTGTGATAGACTGGGTACTACCCAAAAAAAACAAACTCAGTACAGATTTTAAAATATATGGGTGCAAGTGCGCTATACTTTGATCACACTGGCAAAAACTTGAAGAAAGCCAAGGGCAGCTGGGGTTGGGAAAAGATGATGCCAATTTAAACTTTAAGATTGACAGCTCTGTTTAGGATAAGGAATGCTGAGTGGATGTTATTCAGCAAGGGAAAATCACAGTGGAGGAAGAGAAGATGTAGGAGTAATATATTAAAAATAAATATGGAACTTGAGGGCATGTTTAATGTAAAGCAAGCAAAATGCTTTGCTAAAAAATGTGGCCTTTGTGGTCTTTTGAAACTATTACCATAATTTTTTCCCCCCCTTGAGCTAAGTTCCTAAGCAGACATTAAAATATTTGTAAATAGCAATTAGTATTCAGAAACACATTTTAGCACAAGAAATAGAAATGTGTCCTGAGGAGTTCAGCCTTGCTGCCCTGGGACAAGTCTGTCCCCAACACCAAACTTGGGCAAACAGCTTCCCAAGGCCTGGCACTGCCATGGGTCCAGGGGCACAATGTGATACCAATGCCCACTCCTGCATGAGTGAGCCCTGGGAAAGGCCAAAAATGTGACAGGGAAGGCTCTGGGTGGCACAGACACACAGGTCTGCCACCCTGTTGGCAGGAAGTGATAAGCATTGCTTGAGTCTTTAAGAATCTGGAAAATTCTGTACTTGCAAACCAGTTGGAGGGAAGGAAAAGTGGCTAAGAAAAGCTTCTCCAACTAAAGTGAGAACAGATAACAAATGGAATTTCCCAGGAGGTACAGCTCCAATGTTTGCACAGGTCTGGTACTTGCTTGTGATAACAGCTTTCACCCAGGGTGCACTGCTTTAACGAAGAACCAAGACTCTTCAAATTTTACACATCTTGTCCAACAAAAAGCTGACTGGCACTTTGTCATCTGCTCTTATTCAGGACAAGCAATTAAGTACATGTGGTTTGGTTTTGCACCCTTCCAGACTTGAGTTTTCATAGCACTTCATGCCCTGTTCTTCACTCCTGCACACTGGACAAGTCCTGCTTCAAGGTGGCTACAGAAACAAGGCTAGGATTTGGCCCCAAAAATTTCCCATTCCAAAAATTCCATTGATTCAACACTTGCTACCTTCATATGATGATAGTAAAATTGCACCCACAGTGCAATCTGGTGCCAGCGCCCCTGAGGATCACTTAAAACTACTGGCTTGAATCCTACCATGCACATTTTTCTCCACGAAGGAGAAATATAACATTGTCAATGATTTATAGAGAGATGTTTAAAAGCCTTTGCCAACCTCAGGAAAAGTTGGCCTAACTGGGTTTGGAAGGAAGGTGGAAAACTGCACAAAACTTGTAGGTGTACTTCTTGGTTTGCTTTTTGAAGCCATTAATTGATCAAATGGCTAACTCATCATATAAATATCTGGCATAGCTGAGTGAGGCTACAAGATATAAGGATGTTTTTCCAGTGGACAGGCTGTGATCCATTTGTTACTCATAGGAAATTACTCACATTTTGCACAGGCATGGCAAACCTGCACAGCTACAGATTTCTAAATTGACAAAGGAAGGTCTCCAGCTTCCAGGTTTTTACACATACATATTATTCACACCAGAAATGTCAATGTGCACTGGGACAAAAAGGAAGAGAGTAATTTCTGTTTGTACGATAATCTATATCTCTAGAAAAACTTGCCCTAAAAAGGGTAAGGAGCATCCCTACAACTCTCCTTCAAAATTCCTACTGTCTTCTATTGTGATCCCATTAGAAATCTGCAATATTTGGGCTTTATCAAAAATTTCTTATTAAAACTAACGCTCTTCTTTGAGCCCAGGAGAGATCTCATGAGTTGGTTTCTTCCACCTATGCTCAGATAAAATGATTTATTTCTTTGGACAACAAATAAAGATACTATAATGTTAAATTCTGTTTTAACATATATATTTCTGTAATGCATATATTATTTCTCTGATAGGACTGTATTTCTGCTTCCCAAACACACCCTGACCCCCCACACTATATATGTGCTATAACTGATATACTTGGCTATATCTAAGTTTAATGTACATTATCAAAATCTATTGCCTAAAAATTT
Source organism: Aegithalos caudatus (assembly GCA_013389925.1). NCBI lineage: Eukaryota > Metazoa > Chordata > Aves > Passeriformes > Aegithalidae > Aegithalos > Aegithalos caudatus. The sequence goes on along the minus strand of WEIU01005247.1, from coordinate 119,085 downwards.
TTATTCACTTCCTAAAAATAGTGCTCCAGCTTTCAAAAGCATTTAAGGTGTTACTTCAAAAACATTAGATACTGACCTAGTCAAAAGCATGTTGAACCCAAAATTTGCGTGAAATTTTTGGTCAATGCTCAAAAAGAGCATTCTTTTAGCATATGTCTTTGAACTCAAAGACATTTAATTCAGTTCTGGAGCTATATCTTAAAAATAATTTTTTGGAAATAATGATTACAAAATCATTAACTGAGTAGTTTCTAAAAAAGAAGTTTTAGTGAACTTGCAGTCAGCAAGTTAGTGTTTTGGTATGAATGGGAACATTATTTCTTATCAAAGAAAAACAATCACATCATTCTCTTCATCCATAAAACGTGAACAGCAACTGTTATTCAAGTATTGGTAATGGGCAAAAAAGGGCTTATATCAAACCTAACGACTTTTGGAATCAGCAGTATTAAAAATAAAAAATTGTTTTTAAATTAAATGTAGATCTTGGCATACTGTAATTATACCCCAATACTTACCATAACAACACACTTCATTTCTTTTCTAAGAACCCTAACATTTCTTGAAGTTATGGGGCAAAATCCTGGAATCTTTACTCAAACACTCATTAAATTTTGCTGGACCAAGGACTGCAGAATTTGTAGATTCAAAAACCTGTACAGGGAAATTTTTCCTGCCCATAGATCTTTATGTAATACATTGATTTCTCTTACAGATCTGACTTAATCTGGGTAAGTTCTCAGGAGGGTTGCAACAATTATTACTGAATACACAAACTCAGTTGATTAATTTTAAATAATCTGCATCTCTTCTCTATAAACAAGTTTTCTCCCTCATGTTGAAAGGTATTGGAGTCAGGATGAAAGCTGCAGCATGGCTGATCACCTTGCTTTCAGTTTTTCCCAGTGTGGCTATGCAAAAGCTCCAGGTTTTATTTTCAAAAACACTCCTTTCTCCAAACATCAAACACTCATTCATGTTACCAGCACAAAAACTACTTAGAAACAGCCACAGTAATAGCTGTGATCATACATGCAGTTATGCGCTACAAGAAATTGATGAAAGTTTTGTTCCAGAAGCTGGCAAATTTGCATGGATTTATCGAATCTGTGCTTTGGGTAAAGTCATTTATCCCAACAAATAATCTCAGAAGCTCTCTGGTCAGCAGGGTGGAAAGTCTGGGCTTGTGCTAAAAGGTGACATTTGTAATGCAGTAGATATACCATTATTTTTAGATTTGGATATTAATAAAAACTCTCAGTAGCACAAAATACAGTAATGCTGAGCTTTGCTAGGCAAAACCTCATCTAAACCAACACAGCGGGGGTTCATACAACTTAGTCAGCAGCTCCATGAATTCAGTGTAAATACGCCTGTGGATTGTTTAGTTCAAAGACTTTTTTGGTCTAAAAACTTAGAGACACTGCAGGTGACTGACCTTGATGCAAACATCAGCTGATTATCTGGCAGACATCCCCTTTCTGACAGGCAGTTTTTGTTTCTTTTCTAGCAGCATATGCCTCCCCAGACCATTGATCATTCCATCTCTCATCAGCATGCCTATTTTCTGCTCTCTCTTTTTGAATTTTAAATACTGGAATAGAAACTATTCTTTTGATAACTTCCCTAATACTTTCCTCTTAAATATCTTTTAATATTTCCATTCTTTTTCCTTATTTTGAACTCAAATGTCATTCTTTGTCTCTTAGTACTTGTTTACTGATATTTCTGCATTTTGCCAAACACCTCTCACTGTTACACATACATTTAACACTAATCTGTTGTTTTCCAGTGAAATATCTCCATTTACAGTCACTAAATATATAACTAAATAAGATAATANTACAGAAAAGCAGCAACTATGGAGAATTTCAAGTCATGACTTCATAAACACAAATACAAGAACCAGCTTTCAGATGGAATTCACTTTAATTTAGTTTGCTTCACCAACAGGCTATCCAAAACAAAACTCTTGAGTGGATTAAATAGCACTAGCTAAACTTTCAGTTTCATAATTTGGCTTAAATTGCTTGTAGGGCCATAAAATTATGACAAATAAAACATATAATTGAAAAATAATCTGCTACTATTCTAAGGAAACGGCTGATTTTGTTTAACCATGGAAAAAATACTCTGAATTGGAATGCACAGAGCCCCAGTGTACACACTGAGTATACAACATTTGCTCTCTTTCACATATGTCTCTCCTATGGGCTGACATATTTTTATCTTCTACTTCCTCAGCAGAAATGCACATGCAAAGATGATGCCCACTCGACTGAAACATCAGCAAAGTCCCTGGCCTAATGTGGGTTCCCTGCACCGTGACCTTTCCAAGATGTGCCAAGCCTTTCCACATGCATGCAAGGTGCAGGCATCGGGGAGCACCTGGGATTTGCCAAGCAAATTGCAGACACACTGTTACTCCTGTCCATGTGCTCAGGAAATAACAGAGCACAGCAGGAGCAACCAAACTGCTGCCAGATGTACTGAAACACCAGGCAAATTACTCCTGAGCACAATGTCTACCTCGAAAAACACAAATGGTGTATTGAGCAAGAGGCTGCCCCAGCAGACCCCCACGTCAAAGTCAGTTTGGTTTTGTTTCTGTTTCATGTGTTTTTACAACTGCTCCTTCTGAAGACTGCTCCAAGGCCTCACCACATTCTTGTTTAAAACATTTTTCTAATTAACAATCTTCATCTATTCCTTCCCATTATACCTATTAGTGGTAATGAAGTTACAGAGAGCAGTAAGATGCCTTTCAAATTCTTCATTTGACTTCTCCGAACAACCAAACTCTTTTACTCCTCCCTATTCTCCATAATCAATCATTTTCATAGCCCTGCTTTGTACCTGCTCCACTTCAATTTCATCTCTAGCAGGAGTTGAGCTAGATTTAAAAACCATCTCTGGAAATTCCTGAGCCAATAACTTTCAAGAAGGCATTTGCCTTTTTTTCTGTCAGCATGTTGCTACTGGCTGGTGGTGATGGTTCATGGGATGGCTTAGCAGAACACAGCTGTACATACTGATCACTCATTTCCAGACTGATGGAAACCTCCAGGAACGGTGCCTCACCCTCCATAAGCAGTTCCTGTTATCTGTTCCCAGCCACTGCAACACAGTTCTGGTGACTGAGTTTTTTAAGACAAGGTGGTCAAATATTCTAACAGCTTGTCCAGAGGAGTTGCAGATCACCCTCCTTGGAGGGAATCAAGATGTGAGTGGACACAGTCCTGATATAGAAACCTGATCTCATCAGATCTACTTTTAACTGTACTAGATGATGTCCCAGAGGTCTTCTTCAACTTAAGTTATTCTAGAGTCTTTTTATTCTAGTGACTTGACCAGCCAGTTTCTTAAGACTGACCAAGTTATACATAAGGTATTATTCATTTCATCAACTTTGCAAGGTTTAAGCCAGTGTCACAATTTAATTTTATCCTCATTTTTTCCTAACTGCAACAATAAATATATTGTTTTCATTTGCTGTAGGCTTCTTGTCCACTTCTTAAGATCTGTTCTGAAAGTGATCCAAGTAGATCCGGAGTGTTTCTTTACCCTTTTTCCCAAGAAAGACAAGAATAATTTAGGTTTTCCTACAGATTTTGTACCTCTGACATATGGAGTTCTAGTGTGACCCCCTATTTAGTTTTTAAGCTCATTGCTGTAGCTATCAATATGAATGAGACTCCTTACAGTTGATGCTTTCAAAGTTAGAAGATAAAATAAATTAAAGACCTACTTTTGTCCATTCTGTCAATAAATTTAAGTAGCATTAAAGGAAGTCTCTTCGCAGATGTCATTTTGGCATGCCTAAGTCTAGCCCAACAGAGCACAATCCCCTGCTGGTAATAACAGCAGCTATTAAGTAAAGAAATCTCTTATAGATCCTGAAATAACTGGATTCAAGATTCTCCAATGCAAAATTAACAAGTAATACAGCATGGCTGTTGCATCTTATTGTGTGGCTGAGTCACAGTCATATTCAAAGAATATAAAAATCACAATTCATTTTGCAGTATTTATGATGCAATGTATGAACACAGGTGTTTGCTGAGCAATGATGAATGATGAAGACTAAAAGCCAGATATACGCACTGAGTAACATGAATAATTCAACTCCTGTTTGCTCCTCAAGAAGCACAGAGGATATGCACCTTTAAGCTGCAAATGGTTAACTGTATTAGCTGTCAGGTGCATGTCTCCCTCAACAATCTGCAGGATAGAGACTTGAATTATTTCTGCTCAAAAAATCACATTTTAGCCAGCATGGAACTCTTTAGTCCACTAAGAGCATAATACCATTAACACCCCCCCCACATTTCACCTTAACCTTTCCAGCCAAGAAGGTAACCATTCCTGGAGGCAAACGAGCCTGGTGTTGCTATGGAGTCAATAAACCCACTGGTTTCACAGGATGTGGCCAGTTTGGCTACAAAGATAATTCCCTGTTCAGGTGGGTATCATACAGAAATACCACCAACAAAGATTACTTCAGCTTGTAGTCAGTGCTGTGGGAGTTAGCATCAGCTGGTAGGAGGCTGGTCTCTTCTCTTCTCAGTTCTCTACCAGTACACTTTCAACCACTGGGAGAGCTGGCTTTTATTAAGCTTTCTGCTGTAATCCTAAACTATCTGGAGCCCTTCAGTACTTCACTTGACTTCATTCTATTCTGCTAATTTACTTGCTCCAGCTCTCAAGTCCTGAGAGCGCACACTTCTTAATATCTCAAATATCTCTCTTGGAGATCATGCTGCCAAAATAGATGCACATACTTCTAGCTTGAAGCAAAAGGGTAACTAACACTGTAAAATTAAAAAAGATAAAGCACAAGGCTTTCCTGCTGACAAATGTGTAAGACAACATAGCAGACAAGCACTTTTGAAATGCAGGTGGGCTCTTATTCCTGGCGGTCCAATGAGAGAGGTAATTCCAGATGTGAGGAAAACAACACCCCTCAAAAAGGGCTTTGCAATGATACAGCACAGAGGAAGCCTGGAGCAAAGTGGCACCAACTAGAAAGCTGGAAGAAAGCCAAACAAATTATGGCCCAGGCTCTTTGGAGCCCTGTTCCCCCCCTTCAGTGGGAACTGCACAGGAAAAGGATGATTGTGAGAGGGTAGATGACGGGTACAGCCTTCACTGCACATGGAAAGGGGTGTAAATTACAATCCCTTGTGCATACAGAGGCAGAGCAAGGTTCACAATGCCTTAGTATATTAAGCCACATTATGAAAATGACTGTTTACATTGGTTCATTAATGTTTGTACAGGGCTGTGAACATGCAAAGTGGTAAGTATCAGCACAGGCATCGGCATGGTATCTCAACTTTGACAAGTTCATGAATGTTGTAACGAAAGAAACTTTACTCATAACAATTACTGCCCATGAAACATGGTGTTTAGCATATTGTCTCTCTACTGCATTTCTGACCACATAGAAAAGGGTGTCGTTAGTGTGTATTGTTATACAGAGTAATTTATTCTTCCAAAAGACAAAATGTGTGCAATCATTAATAAATTCCCAAATTCAACCCATTAACTCACTCATTTGGCACTGCAAGGCTATGTAAGTTTTCCATTGTTAAAACACCTTTAGTCAAATTTAATACAATGCCTTATGTTCTACTGTCTGGTGAAAGGAGACAGCTTTCTATTTTCTCAGCTTTCTATTTTTTCTTTATTTCTTTAATTCTTTTCTAACTCTAGCAGACCTCAAATCAACATGAGGTTTTAGAATTAAGTGCTGAGACCTATTGCCTGAGTTGAGTACTTCAACATCTCAGAAAGTCAGTTTTGTTAGGATGCCAGCTGCAGCAGTAAACACTATTAACAGAAGAAATATCTGTTCTCTCTGCTGGGTAAAAGAGTGAAAGCAAGAGGGACTGCAAATGAATCTCTTCCCCCAACCTCCGTGCCCTTGCAGGGCAGGCCCTTTCCTACAGACAGGCTTTCAGCTGAGCAATACCTGCTCATTTTCTGGATCAAAGCAAATTCTAAAGGCCTTTCTTGGTTCCCTTTCATGTATATCTCTGTCATGCCCAAAGGTTGTCTGGCTCTCTCTGCCTCTCCTGGCTTCAGAGGCAGAACTCACCATGAGAACCTGTCAGCTCTGCTCCAGTAGCCTCTCCTCCACAGGCTTCCCCAGTTGTGCTCAGGGAAAGAGCAGCCTCCCTGTGCCCCAAAGGCATCTGCTTTTGGGGTCACAGGGGCCAGGGCAGGCTTCCCCTCCCCTTAGCTACAGCCTGTTAGAGGAGCATGTGGCAGGAAGGGAATTGTTAAACTCCAAGCAGGTTAATAATGAAAAACCCCTCGAAGACTGGGGTTGAGGCCAATCTCACTTAATACTGGTATTAGTGACTGGCACAAAAGTAGAGAATCAAACAAATAAATTCCCTGAGACCTAAATGTCTGGAGGGAGGATTGGAGGTTCACATAGCAGGGGCTGGATTATCTGGAAGGGTCATAGAGATGGGACGAAATTTAATAGGCGTGTGCAAGGTCAGAAGCTTTGGGACTAATAACAAGGCTTTCTGCTATAAACTGTGAGATTGTCAGATGGAGGAGCTACGTAGGGAGAAGTATATTTGTAGAATATAGGACGTCTGCAAATCATCAGCCATGAAAAGAGTAAGCACATCAGGTGATGTGTACTCAGAAGAGTAAAAGATTAATTTTCATGGTAAATGCCCCTTTGAGAGCTCCTCCTTTGAATTACTGTGGACAATGCCAACCATGTTGGAAAGAGTCCTTCCAATCACAACAGTCCCAGAAATGGGCTTCAAAACCAGCAAGACAATGTTCTGATGCAGCAGGACTGAACAGCCTCACTTCTTACTCTAGCAAGACCAGGAGAGGAAGGACAGTACTCCTGCCTGGTCATTTACCAGGTAAATTAAACAGCCTAAAAGGGACATTAAGCTAAAAGACACACAGGTATAGGTTTTAGAAGAAAATAAGAAAAAAATGAGTCTAGCAGAGATTTTTGGAAGTGCCTCATCTTAAATAGGGTTTGAAAAGTTCATAGAAAAGCAAAGGTCAGAGGAACAAATGATGAAACAGGACCTCATTTATAGTAAGAAAATTAATTCCTATGCGATACATACTGGCACCAGATTGTTTTCTAAAACTTTCCTCTGTGTTTCTCTGCAGCACACTTTCACAAAAATTGTTTGCTTTTTTTAAGCATTGCTGAATATTGGTGGCAATATTTTCCCCCTCCATTTCTTGCAAAAGTGCCAATAGCTTTTTTACTTTTCACACTAATGCTGTGACACTGCGTCTCTCAAACACCTGAAACTACACCTAACATCTTCTACCCGCTGGACCCCACAGATCCTCTTTGCAACAGAGGGAAGTAAAATGTGGCCATCCTGCCTTGCACTACCTGCCTCCCCTCTGCTGATTGTTACTATTTTTGTGATTTCCAAGAGTATGGTGCATTCCTTCAAACCTGTGCTGTCACACTTCCCTAGCCTACAATGACCCCCCTGTAAGAAATACATCCTCTGCACTGCTTCCTCCACCCAAATGCCATTGCAGATCCCTCCTTTCCATTAAATAAGATCACTTACTGTAGAGCAGCCTTGCCCTTAGCCTTGCACCACAGTAACTGCCCATGGGTTATCCTCAGAGATAAAAAGCATGCAAAATACAAATCAGGCTGCCAGAGAGGCTAAACCCTATGAAAGACAAAATCTGGAACAAGGAGGCCTGAAAATGTTGTATTAAATAAGGCAGCAGCAAGTATTTTAAAGAATGAGTTAAGGGAATTAAAAAGTAGTATGGAAGTTTTCCTGATCTCAGACTCTAAAAGCTTCAGAGACACACATGGCTCCTGAGAGCTCTCCCTGTGCCTGTGAGTGATTTCAGGAAGACAGAAACATCTCACCAATGGTGCTAAGAAAAGTGGAAATGTATTCCATGTTTCCCTTGACTAGACCCACACACTACAGAAACAGCTGCTGGAGAAGGACAGCCAAGAGCCCAGAGCTCCAGCTTGGATGGTTAGCAGAAAACAGAAAAAGTTAAATTGAGTGGGCAGAAAATGAAGGCCTTCCCTTCAGAGGGATGTGTTTACAATCCCCTGATAATAAAAAGCAAAGACATTTCTTGAGAGAACTGTTTGGTGTTGAAAATATTAATTTCATCAGATTAGGTTTGGTAAACATTAAAACAGAAAAAAACCAAGAACATTCTTGTCAATTTGAGCAATAATGAACTTGAAATATTTCTATGCCCCTAAATCAGAATATTACAGAATGCTAATTTTTCCAAGTGGAATGGCAGAAAATTCAAAAATGTTCTGCTCTCCTGGGGAATGGAAATTCCAGTTTCCAGTCAGCTTTCTCAGGTGTCACTGACAAAATTAGGCTTTGGATTGTCCTCATGCTTTAAGTTTGCTTTAAGTGGGCTCACAGTATTTCTGCCCTTCACTGGGGAAAAAAAAAAAAAAAAAAAAAAAAAAAAAAAAAAAAAAAGGCATTTATTATGTAATTAACTAGCAGCACTGACCTCTTCTGTTACACCTTTCCAGGCCAGCTTTATTTTGTAGGCTGGAGACAAATGGTCCCTTCTTAAAAGTTGCTGAGGTGCCAACTGCTAAGCCATGAATTTAAATAAACAAAAAGACATTTACAGACCACAACCCAGATGCATGATCAGCTCCTCCTGACCCTATATCTATTAACCCTATATCTATTACCTAGACTTCTCTTTTCTAACAGCCTCAGACTCAAGCCCAGTGCTCAAAGCTGCATCTAGTTTGTAAGTAAAACAAGCTAAAGTTTGATTTCTCTGGCTCCTTTTGTTAAAGAGCAAAGGTATTTTTCACCTTCTCTAAGAGAACCACTTAAAAATTCCAAATTCCACTTTAAAATTTCAATATAAATGAGCTCAAAAAAAAGAGTTCAAGAGAAACAATTTTCTCACTTTCCATGTTAGAACCAGTCTTTCACAATGACTGCACATTAGAAAACTGAAATTTTTACCAACATTGAAACTACACTTAGATCACAATATGAATTAATGAGCTTGCTTTTCACCTTTATCTCCCCCTTCTTCAGTGCTTTCCTCCCCCTCCCAAATAAATGAGCCGTGTTCCTAATAAAGTGCTTGAAAGGAAGGCTGGGAAATTTAATAATAAAAAGCTCTCTGAAATTAANAAAAAAAAAAAAAAGCAAATGTTATTACTTGGTCCTTTGCTTTTCCCCAAAGCAAATTTGAGTCCTTTGAGGACTGCACAAATATAAAGCAGATAATTTACAAACCTTTTATTCGGCAATTTGCCTGGTCCAAATAATCAACTATAATAGGAATTGCCAACTGAGTATTTAAAGATTCTAGTATAAGAAGAGAAACTGCACATTGCAGAAAAAGAAATTCTCTGTCTAAACTATCAAATACTAGACTTTCAATGGGGCACAAATTGTTGAGCATGTTAATGTTCATAGGAAATAGAAGGGAGCATTAAGAAGTGAAAACCCAATGATAATTCCTGGAGTTTTTAACACATAATAGGTTTCCCAATCTCAGCTCTTTTGCATTTGCTGCACTGAAGATGGCAAAGAGGAAAGTACCACGTTTGCCTTATGCAAGTCCAAAACCAGAAATGATAAAATTTTAGTGAAGCAAACCCAGACTTTTCTTCTGCTCATGTCTTATTAAAAGGAGTTATCAACATACTCCTGACAATTTAGGAAACTAAAAACTGGCAACTAAATTGGTGAAAACTTAATCAGAAAAACAAATGCGAGGCTATTTCTCTGATTTTGCATCAACTATAATGTTTTCAGGCTCTTTCTTACTTAGCTCTCAAAGAACAGTGTATGAAAATCAGGCTCCACTGAATTTTCTAGGAATTTTCATGTTGCATTGGGTTACGACTGTGCCATAATGCAATACATAATTCTGTAGAATCATTTAGCAAAGGACCTACAGGCTAAACTAAGAGGATGTGATATTGACATACATATCATGATCACCTTCCTTGTGAAATAAAAATGGGCCAAGAAATTGGATTTGGAGTTTCAGGCTGAAAACCTGTTAGGTCCTGTGAAAGTTTACATTTAGACTTTACATTTAGATTAAAATTTTAAAACCTATACAAATGACACCTCACATTTACAGGCAGGGAGCTCATCAAACTATTGGTTTTTTACTGAGAAGAGTTGAGAAGAGGCATACATGTATCAGAAGCAGACAGCTGGCTCTGACATCTATTTTGTGATTAGTATGTTGTCTATCCAACACCAGGGTTCAGAGCAATCAAAACTACAAATTCTAAGCCATTTTCGCATGCTCAGAAAATTCTACTGGAAATTGTGTTTAAAGTGGCCAGAATTTTCAAAAGACTGTGAATAATTTCTCAACAGCTTCTTCCAAGTTTAGAAGAAATCATGGATGAATAGTTATTCTTCAATCGCTACCTTAAATAAAATTAAAGGTTGAGACTATATAAGTGAAACTTTGATCCTATGAAATGAAATATATGAAATATAAAGAGAAGTTTGTATGCCAGAATTTAAGATTTAAATTCAAGCACCACTTCAGCCTTAACCACCAGACAACTTATTTGATGTAAATCATTAATGCAAAACAATACCTGTTTTACCATTTTACCTTAACTATAAAACTTGCAATAACTTCTTGCATACAAAGTTCAGCAATGAAGTGTGTGTCACTAGTGTTACTGATAATCTTCCATATAATCTTGATTCTATCTTGATTTATCTCTCACATACAGATTTGTGAAAAATATATGTAAATAATTTTATCTGTGGAACTGTCTCCAATAGTAATATTAAAAGAAGAATCCTATGAAGGCTTACAGGAACCTCTTTTTCTCCCACAGGAAATGTGAAGGTCTTCTGAATAACTAACCAAGAACAAGATTTTTACATAGGATTTCTGATTCAGCTACAAGTAAGTTGCTATGATGTGGCTGGACATCTCCCGGGGCTCTGAGATCTGCAGGAGGTTTAGAAACAAAACCCCATCAACACATTAAGCATGTTAAGTGTGGAATGGCTAAAAAAGCCTCATATTCTCCCCTACAAGACCAATGTGGAAACAGCTTCCATGCCACCACTTCTGGCATATTTAAGGCTGTGGTGGGGCTGGAGGTATCCAAGCCTCACTTGCACCCACAAATGCCTCTTTCAGCAAGATCTGTTAGCACAGACTCTTGGCTGTCTCTTGTCTTGCAAGAGGTGTAAAGCACTTCTAAAATCTTGTGTCTTTTAAACAGCACAGTTTAGACACTGGCTTAGCTTAATTAAAGCAGGACCCCCTGATAAAAGGTCAGGTTATGCCCTTAAAAAGGCATAAAACCCTAAATTATGCCACATAATCAAATCAGCTTTTGCTGTGGATAGGCACAACTAAAGCTGCTTGGACTTTTTTCTTATGAATAGGAATTGTATATTCATACCAAAAGCAAAAACAGCTCAGTGAAAACTGACAAAGTGTGTATAATCCTTGGATGAATTAGAAAAGCCAGAATCCATAAGCAACTCTAAGAAGGATTCCCAAGTGGAGAATCTCATCCTGAATGACACTACTTTTCAGAGGTGAAAAGGGAGCAGAGAGAGATTATCCCTCTACATCTTCTTCATGCCTGGTGTAAAATAAAGGGGTTTGCTTAAAAAAATCCCAACAAATTAAACCATGTAGTTTATGGATTCACTATAGAGCTGAGCCAACTGTTCCAGGAGGACTGATGCTCTGCTCCTGAAAGGGAATCATTCCTGGCTTCTAGCAATAAGGGGAACTAATTTTTTATGCAACCTTCCAGAGGAACAATAAACAGGGACCTTCAGCTTTACTGGGCTGAAAATGTCAGAAAATGGCCTTCTCTAGTTTTAGAGTGAATTCAGAAGTAACCAAATAAAAACACATCATACACTAGATTACACATTTCTGGAGCCTGCCTCTGATATTCTTCATAGAACTGACAAGAAGGGTTTTGCTGAGAAGAGTCATATCTGGCCTTTCATTAACAACAGGCTGCATTTCACTTGAGAAGACATGGCACTCTACCACACATCACCTGTTTTGACAACAACACAAATCTGGGAGAAGTGATACTTGCTCTTGCAGCATCATTTGAAGGATCTTCAACAGATATCAAGCAAAGACACACACTGAGGGCATGGAAAAGCCACCAGGACACAGCTTTGGCACTGATGTCCCCAAAGGTGGTGTGTACCACACAGTGGGCTGTACATCCCAGTGCCAGGGAGGACAGAAGCTTCCTGGGCCTCTGTGTCTTAAAGACACTGCACGGGGGTGGCTCACCACAGCTTAGCATCCCTCCACATACTGCAGCATTCCTTTCATTGTTACTGTCCTACAGAATCACTTCTAAACTGCAGACCACAGACTAACCCAGCAAGTTAAATCCTCTGGAGAGTGAGTGCAAAGGGGATTTACCTATAACTCCCACTCCTTTGGCTTCTCTGCAGTGGAACAGAAATCACCCAGCAGAATAGCAAAGGATTTGGGGAGGTTATTTTACTTTTTCCTCCCAGGAGAAAGGAAGTTAGAGGTAAGAAACACTACTTAATATTTTTATTCTGACTGTATGCTTCCCTCTCTCTTCTGGCTTGTGACACTGCTGCTCCTGACTGAGGTCTGGCACACTTCCCCACAGAGGGAACATGACATACGAGCCAAGACTGACAAAGACTACTCTCTCCTTGGACACTCATACCCCTCACTCAGCTCAGTAGGGCTCTCCTCTGCAGCACCAGTTTTCACCCTCATTCCCATCCTGCAGCAGGAGCAGTGCAGTGCCATCCCTTAATCTATGGTGCAATAAAAATAAGTGCCACTCATGCTGTTGCCAAATCCCCAGACAGCTCTGCCTGGGAGCTTTTGTACTACATTGACAGATTGGAGTTTTCATTGCCTTCCTGGCCCCTCAGACACCAACACCTCAGAGGATTATACTTCTGCTCTTTCAAGCAATAATAGTGAGTTTCTGGGTAAGCAGAAATGTAATACTTCAGAGTGAAAGAGATTTTTAAACAGGAAGTTACTTCACTTGACTGAAATTTATGGGTTAGCCTTTTGTCAATTCCCATGCTTTTACCTACAGGGAAGATCACCTTGTACAGTCCTTTGAGAGAGACCTACAGCAACCAACAGAGAACAGCTGAAATTAAATACTCCTAATGCCACTTCAGTTCTGCATTTCAAATTTCAGAACATTTTGGGTTGGCCAGTTCAAGAAAGAGAATCCAAAATCCAAGCCCAGAGTAAAGGTGCAAAAAAACCTCTGGGGTATTTATTTGGAGTTCGGTGTTCAAGACATCCTAAAATTTCCTAATTGTGATATTTTTGATGATGGACACATAAGCCTCAGGAACTGAGATCTCTTCATTCAATGCAGTCCTACAGCAACTGAAGGTTTTCTCATCTTCATTTCAGTCAATATTTCTTTTAAGGGTTTTTGCCTGCATATAAAGTGGGGTTGCTGTTTGAGAATTGCATCAGCCTTGTACAATAACCAGCACTAAATATTCCTGTCCATAGAGTTTGCTTATTGTTACCTTGAATCTCCTGATAATTTTTGCATTACTCTATATGGTTATATATTTGCCTTTATGCGTATCCTTGATTTCTATTGTAGATGTAGGACCTTTCCTAGGCTTACCTGTAAATAATTCTTGTAGACAAAACAAAACAACACAAACAGGAAGAAAAACTAGCAGTGAAATGTTTTCTGTTAATACAAATAGCTTAGGCAATAGGTTAAACTCATTCCTTCCAGAGGATGGGAGATTCCCCTCTGATTAGATTTCAGAGGAGGAGGAAGCAGACAATTAGATGATGATCTCCCACTCTGGAAAGACTGTTTGAAGTGTTTCAAATATTTTTTAAACATAATTAAATGATAAACAGATATGGGGTTTAGTTTTTAAAACACTCTAATTAACTTTGAAAAGCAACTGAATTTCATTCATTCCACTGCTTAGAAAACATTTCTTTGTCTTAATACACTCCATCAAACAGTGATAAGAAAAAATTGCCCTTCTATTAGTGTTGATTTATATTTATGCATATTTATCTTAAACTCCTCCTCCCTTCCAATGCCTAAATTTTCTTTATGTGAATATCTATATTATGGAGCATCTGCACTTTTTTTTTTTTTTTTTTTTTTTTTTTTCCCCCAAACATAAATAAGAGGAATAACTTTTTTTTTTTTGTAAAGGTAGCTACAAATATCTTGAATTTGTTGAAAAATGAAGCTAAAGCCATAATGTATATTTCTCTTAAGTCCTACATGAGCTGTGAAAATTTTGATTCTTAACAAAAATGCCACTAAAACAAACAAATAAACAAACAAAAAAGGCGCCACACTTTAAAAAAAAATTAATTCTCTTCTGTGCATATGACTGCCAAGATGTCATTTTTGTAAGGCAGAGGCAGCTGGCAGGAAAGTTGCCTGTCTGTTTTGCAGGTGTGTGTAGTTGCCAGCTATTTGGAAGTGTCCCCAGCCTTGTCTCACAGCAAGGCAGGTGTGCCCAGCTGGCCTCAAGCCACAGTCATCATGGCAAACTGCAAAAGACTGAAGAAGGAACAGCTTTTCACAGAAAGAAAAAAAAAAAAAAAAAAAAAAAAAAAAAAAAAAACGGGAGTGGGGGGGAAAAAAAAAAAAAAAAAACTTTTTACAAAAAAAAAAAAAAAAAAAAAAAAAAAAAAAAAAAAAAAAAAAAGTAACTGGACTGTGAGTGCAAGACAAAAAGTTTAAGGTATTCAGAAAACCTCTACAAGATGTTTTGTACCTCTGGATTTCAGAATATCAGCTAGTTTGGATCATCTGTCCTTTCAGAGTTACCAGCATGCAGCTGGGAAAGGTGTGTAATCCAATCCTCCCAATCACATTAAGAGAATTTACAGTATGTCTTTGAGCTCTTAACCAATTCTAGACAGATGACATTTTAATGACAACTTATTTAGGACACACAAAGCTTCACAGAACCCTGAACAAGTAGTTTTGAAGTAATGCACATTTGTGGGAACAGCTACAATGAATCTTACACTCTGATGAACTCCTAAAGAGCTTTTACTGTGCTAGCACACAGCAAGGACATATAGAAATTAATACAGATATATTGCTTAATCAGCCAATTTGACAACAATTGGGGTGATGAAGATGTCAGTTCTGCACCCTGGAGAGCACACTCAGCAGTGAGCTCAAAGGGAGCCCCAACACTGATGTGGCACCAAGGGAGGGACTCGGGCACAGCAGGCAGCACGTGCTTTGCCACCACCAACTCAAATCACCAAGGCTCCTCACAGGGACTGCAGAGAAATTCTGCTGAAATGTCTTCAGACCAGCTGTTTCAATAGGTTCACAAGCATTCAGAAAGAATGGGGAAAGAAACCCCATACTAGAGCATCATGGACTAAATAACCACTTATTGTGGCAAAACCACAAACAATTCAAGCAAGCCTTCACCAGAATGTTATTATCAAGGCAGGGATAGGAATTACAGGGGCAGAAAGCCAGTGAAGGGTCAGGAGCCATCTAGAAATCATAGGAAACAGAAGGCAGAAAGCCATGAGAATGAAGGGTTGACGGACAATGAGAACTCAAAGCAAAAAACAAAATTCAAATTCCTGTCCTCACACTTGACCACAGTTTGAGCCACAGCTGGTGATGGTCACTCACAACATAGGGGAAGAAAAAAATTTAAAGAAGAAACTTTCAAAACTATGCAACTGTTCCTAGAAATTTTCACTATTTTTCAACATATAAATCAGAATTACCAATCAGCTTTGCCATTCATATTCTGGATTGTTGTTTTCATAGGCTGTCAAACTGCTTGCCTCTGTACCTTTACTTACTGATTCACTTGTCACTTGTCTTTAAAGAAAACAGCTTAAAAATCTTGATTTAATAGGAAGAGTAAAAGGAAACATAGAACAACACATTATGAAAATGCCTTATAAAACATCTGTTACAAATCTTCAGTTTATTGCTTAAGGGATGGCAGCAGGTGTCCCATGCCCTGAAGCTGGTGAAAAATCTATCTTGCAAAGCATATCAGCAGTGTCAAACTCTGAACAGAGCTATTCAGAGCTCTGTTCATCAGCTATTCAGTCAATCTAAAAGCCTCAAACTTGAGTGTAGTCTGAAAATGAGAGTGAAGACTAGAAGCATGACAAAGATCTTATTACTAATTTGATAAAATTATTTGAACAGCAAGAATCTCAAAGAGATCATTATTTTGGTGCCTAATAACTGCTCTAACATTAAAATGTTAGTTAGCAATGTTTTTTAGCTAGTTTGGTTGAGTTCCACTTGTCTTTTTTACTGATTCTTTCTCTTCTGCCATAAGGTTAAGGTGAGATTAGGACATAATTTGTATGGGACATTTCTCTGTTCCTACCTTGGGGATGCTGGAGAGTGAATATTTTTGGATTCTGAAAGAATCAGCTATAAAACTAAGAGCGATAGAATTACTGTGGGAGTCCACTTCAGTTTGTTCTTTGTAGTTATTTCACTCCCACCCCATCAGCATTCATCTGCAGATATTAGATTTTTTGCTACAGGTAGTAATAGTAAATTTCAATTTCCCTGCCCTTCTTTTCAGCTAGCACAATTTCAGTGTAATTCTTTAAATCCTCCCTATACTGATGGCCATTTTGGAGTCCATGGGGCAGGGAGAATGTCTTCTAACCAGGCAGACATAGTCCATAAATCTCCTTTTGCCCACCAGTCAGAAACAGTGCTGCAAACCCACCTGGCCATTCCTTTCTCATCTTCTTCCCTTTCACACACCAAAAAGTCCAAACTGTGCTATGAGAACTAATTTTGAAAACTGAACTTTTAAGCCATTTTTAAAACTAAAGCCAGACTGTCCAGTGTGCCCCACAAAACTTTTCTTTCAAACATTTCTTCTGTTTCCTCATCCAAACTACAGACATGAGTCTAAAACAGACTGTGTTCTCCTTATTTTACATCAACTACTACTGATTATTAAATTCCACATCATATATTCTCTACCACAGGCAATGTTTTAGCTGCTGTTTTTTCCTGGTCTTGCTTTTTTTTAAATGCCCCTCTGGTACTTCACAGGTGACTCTGCAGTTTCAGATGAGTTTTGCACACGCATCCTGCAAAGGCAGTCGCAGGCATTGCAACGCTCCCACACAGCCAGGGAAAGAGGCCAGATGCACCTCTGATTTCCAATCTGCAAATGAAGTATCTTGTTTAATTTTGTGCTGTTATTTTATTTTCACTACACCACGCATCTTTAAACTTTAAGGAATTGTAACAACATTCTGGCTCCAGAAATCTTAAAGGATCACTAAATGCTGCTGTAGTACTACCTTGTCCCGATTGAAGAGATCATTCAAAATTTTCAAGTTTTCTAATTGATCACATCAGTTAGAAAGATACAATCATAGCTACCAAAAGATTTTAAATTACACAAAATTAGTAATTTCTTAGTCCAGACTGCTTGACATTTACGAAATTGGCCTGATTTAAAAAGAAGGAAAAAATTACCTTGAGGGTATCTAAGCTCACAGAGTTATTAGCCTGAGGCTCACTGAAGAATGGTAATGAATTCATTAATTCCTAACATGTCAAAATAGTTAAGGTGAAGAACACAGTCTCAAAATCCTCTGCACCCCATTTCTATTTAAACTATTTATTGTTTATTAGCTGCCTAACTTCCCAGCCTGCAATACACTCCTACTTCAGAACCCAAAGGGGGATTGGGACAATTCAGCTTTGCCTTAGCAGCCAGCATGTGGTAGGACTGCCCCATTGCAGGACTTCTCAGCTGTTGCATCTCTGTGTCTGCACTTGTGATGGAGGAGCAGAATCTAATTTTCCTGCTTCACAAAGGGTTCTGGAGAAGCAGCACATGCAGCAACATCATGTTTAAGGAATTAAAAAAAAAAAAAAAAAAATAATTGCATTTTCTGTGATGAAAGCAGTGATGAAAGCTATTTTTCTATCAGTAACAAAGGCAGAATTCCTGATGTTTCAGCTACTGATGCTTATCAGTTCACTTGGACATTTTCAAGCTGTCCTCTGAATTGTAAAGGTCAAAAAATTTATATCAAGAAACATACATAGAGTTTGCTGAACTTGCCTATCAGTAGGCAGAAGATGACTCTTTGCCCTGTATTTCATTTCTGTGGTGTCCAGATCAGCCACACACATTTCTACCACAGCTCTTGAGAATACGTCCCATGTGGCTTACCCATGGAATGGGTCCAGAAAACTGGGCACTAAATATCTGAGAGCTCTCAACAAACACTGAAGTGCAAAAATGACACTTTATTGCAGCTGACTGACACTTGCAGCCCCAGAGACAAAGAAAAATTGATGGAACAACAGAGTGGTGAACAAGGCACAAAGAAAACATCTTATTTGGCCAGTCTCTGTGGAAGGTCAAAAAAATAAACTGATAAATGAAAAGATTCCCGCTTGATGACAAGTTACCCCTTGGCCCTCAAAAAGTCCAAAAGTTAGGCTAGCTTTATTGCATAATGATAGAAATCATCAGACAGATCAGAAGAGTTTGCTTACTGTTTTGGCAAAGTGCTTGAAATGGTATCAGATCATGTTTTCTTCCTCACATTCATTACTGCTCTGCCTGTCTCAAAAACTAAATAAGCTAATAAGGTAATGATAATCAGAGAGATTTCACAGAACTGAAATGACAGTACCCTCTCCCTCATCAAAATACAAGATTTCAACTGCTGTAATAAAATATTCACTGTGACAGTAGTGACCCCATGACATTCCCTGGGTTATATTAACCAAAAATAATGTCCTAAACTCTATTTAAATACAGCGCTAGAGTGAGAATCAATTGTGAAATTTTTTAAATAAAACAGAATAAAATAATTAAATCTCACAACAAATCTGCTTGCTGCCTGGTGGATGGGCAGATCTGCTGGTTGAAGAGCAAATCAAATGTTTGCCTTCTATCAGCAAAGCTGAACCAGCTCTCTTAACCCATGGATGAAGTTTTTCTGCCACTTTTCAGAACAATTTCTAAAGTAAGTGCTGGCTGAGTCCACTTGCTGGACTTGAGGTCACACCAGAAGAGCCATCCTGCTTGCCATGACATGGCACAGGGATACCCACATCCAAGAGCCACCTCCTCTTCCCTGCTGGATGCACAACTGGCTCCACTTGCTATGCGTGTTGCAGGAGTTACGTGCTTTAAGGTGGGCTGGAGGTCAGCAGTCACATGTGCCAAATTTTGTTCTGGATAAGTCATAAATCAAAACTGGCAAGCATGGATATCAAGACTATGTGTTGAAATTTTGACTGCTCCTCAAAGAAACAAGCAGCTTAGAATGCCATGAGTTCCTATGTGTGACTGATCCATATTTTAAAGCAGTTCTACTTTGCAAAAATTCTTTACAGAAACCTTTGGTTCTAAGGTATTTCAAATATTAGCTTGATAGAAAACCTAAAAAAGCAGAAGGCTATCTGCTAGTAAAAAAAATTCCTAAAAATTACAAGCCTCTCTTAGGTATGCCCGCCACAAAATTAATGGATCCACAGGAGTACTTATACTCTAAATTTTAAAATTCCTTAATTATACACAGACTTTCAGTACATTGAACAGTATGTGTTAGAAAAAGAAGCTGAGTTCAGACTAAACTTCCTATCATACCCTTTGCTTAAAAAAAGAAAAAAAAAAAAAAAGAAAAGAAAAGAAAAGCAATTAAGTAAAGAGATTGACAGCAAAATATAACACATTGCAATTGTTCATCTTATGATCAGACATTACCTGATAGGAACATACTCATTTAAGAGAGCAACACTTTTTGAGCTGCCAAGAATATGCACACACGAATGGAAATGCTGACTGCTTCAATGAATTTAATGGTTCATCTCTAGTCTCAGAAGGTGACAATCTTCAGGAGCATCTACCATGGTCTTTGCCACCCTGAAAGAACACTATTAGAGAGTAGTCTGGCTGAACTCTAAATCTATATTTTCTGCATTTGGATGTTTGAGCATGTTCCCGATTACAGCTTTGCTTGTTTTTGAGAATTAAAATTTCAATGCTAAAAACTATAGTTTTTCTTGGGCAGAAAGCTTTCCCACAGTCTGACTCACCTGCAGTTCAGAGCCACCACACGACTTCCATTGAAATGTCAAATCAGAACAACGCAAAATTAGCTCACTGTTATCTTTTTCTAGACAAGGACTATGCTCCCCATAAGAGTATGTGATCTTGTAGACATGGGACTTGTGATTACACTAGTCCCGTATCTACAAGATTTTCTGTATGAATTATCACTGATTAAGGTGTGATGTAGCATGCAAACTGCCAGAGGCATCTGAAAACCCTGTCATCCGTTGATGCATAATTTCCTTCAGTATTCAAACAAAAGCAAGATCAGATGGACAGCAAAGATGTTTCCTTCACATGCAGAAATGTTTTATTATGTCTCTTCTCTCTAACATATTACTGCTTCCCAGAGTAGTTCATAACTCTTTTTTCACAAAGCTTCCTACAATCTGATATCCAAAGGTCCCCCTACCCTTCTGCCACCCCCTTTCACTTTCCTCCCCCTACACTTCCTGAGCAATCATCTTTCAAATGGGGACCATCACACCTCGCTTATACTCCCTCTTCAGCTAAAAATCACTGTTTCATGATTTCTTGGAAATCAGTGCCAGTGTTCCATCTCACATTCCTGACCTGTCAGCACTGCATGGGCAGTCCAAAACCACACAACTCCCACACCGTGCAGCTGCAAGGCTGTGTGGAGCATGTGTCTGTGGAGGCAGAGGGAGAGGAACTGAGGTACATCACTGCCTTTTTTTGATACTTTGGAAACAAATGACAATATTCTACAAGCTGTTGTGATAATATGAGCAAACAACAAGCACATAAAATAAGCTCACAGATGAGGGACTGGATTTTCTATTAACCACTTGAAATGTTCTCCAGTGGTAGCAGAAGAGAAACTCTGCTAGTGAGAAAATAATGTAAGTTGCAAGAGTATCTCCATCAAGTGATATTGCTATGTATTCCTATATATAGCAAGCAGAGCACGTTGCCTTGCCACGCAAGCAATGTCACCTGATGTGCGTTTTTGGGATTGTGCTAATGACTGCAAAAACAAGGCTGTTGTTCTCAGGCACGACAGCAGAAAATCCCTGGACAATGTCTCATCTGAAGGGAACATACAATTTTGCTGCTCAAGCCAGGGGTTAGCACGGCATCCTAAAGCACAAGTTCAATTTCTGTATTGATAAAAAAAGATTAATTGTACATTGGGATGACTGTACATACTGTGCATGTAAGGATAAAATACATAAAAAACAGCTCAGTAATTAATCTTCCAAATTAGATTACAGAGATAAACTCTCTTTAGATTATCCTCATCAATACATATGAGAGCTGTAAAATCTTTTTGTAGCAGAAATTCACGTTACTAAATCCTCAAAAAAAAGCCTGTCATTCCTGGCTGTCTTTCCTACTAGGCTAGCTTTTGGCCATGGCAGACTTGAAACACAGTGAAGAGTTTTCATTTCTAAAAATCCCATTGCTACAGTAACATCTTTTCAAATGTATCGGCATATTTTAATATACAGTAATTCCACATAATTACTTACAGAGCCCTGGCAGAGGTTCTGAGAGGGCAGCTGCAGCAAATTCATATCCCTCATGCCCAGGGCCAATGCAGGACACACCAAACAGAGAACACCCACCTGCACACCCAACAGCTTCATCATTCAAACCACAGCAGAGATGAATGGGGTATGAGAACCAAAGCAGACCTGAAAAGGCCCAAGAAAGCTCACTGTCACAATTAGCATTTCTTTAGAAGATACATCTTTCCAGCAGAACCCTCATGGACAACAGACTTCCAAAAGACAGCTATGATAATGTATTTTCCCAAAAATTAATATCCCTGCTTCCCTAATGCATGAAAATGCAGCCACTACCAAATGCTTTCAGTACTGAAATTTTTCAAGTCAGTGCTTCAGGCAATCTTTAATAATTTTTGGTGTATTTAAAACATTGCACGAATGTCCCTATCTGTTCCATTATGAGAAATAGGGTATAAAGAGTACCAGGATGCAATAGCTCCTTCAGCTGATAAAGAAGTGTGGTTGTTGTCAGTTGTATGCATTTTGCTTCATCTTTTATATCTAAACATGCTTTTTTCCTAATATGTATTATCCTAAGACAAAGCATTTTGTGTGACCTAATGAGACCAATGAACAGCAAATTCCAGTATACTAAGTAAGAATTATTAAAGAAAAACCCTTTCTTGAATCCGACATCTCTTTTAGCACGAGGAATTCTAATTTTCCCCGATTATGCAGATGTTTTTCTCCTGAATTTCCATCCTAGCATGTCAGCACCCAGCAGCTGCTCTCCTGTCTGGAATATGCTGCCTAGAATGCAGCCTCTAGTGAAACACACACATGAAATCTGACACAAATAGAATCTTGAGATATAAGGAGTCATAAAGGAGATTTGATGGGCTTTAACTGCAGCCAAATGATACACAAGGAACATACTCTGCAATAACATGTACCTCGTATGGATCCTATTTGCTTCCCCATGATAAAGTGGCAACTTAAGCTGTGAAAATTACTGCCATCCATCTCACCCCATGCATTCACATGCTTGGGAAGCATAAGTGAATATGCAGCTACGTGTTTTGCAAACAAAATATTTCTCCTAAGCTGAAAAACAGAGTAGTGCATTTCACAAGAAATGATCAGGCAACACATGAAGGCCTGGCATGAGTCCAGCCCATCAAAGC
Organism: Aegithalos caudatus; assembly: GCA_013389925.1. Taxonomy (NCBI): domain Eukaryota; kingdom Metazoa; phylum Chordata; class Aves; order Passeriformes; family Aegithalidae; genus Aegithalos; species Aegithalos caudatus. The sequence goes on along the minus strand of WEIU01005247.1, from coordinate 96,300 downwards.
CCATCAACCCTGCTTCACACTGACCTCTTCTGCTCTGTAGGCCAGAATCAGATCCGTGGTACAAAGGTCCAACAACTCTCAAGTCAAAAGGGCAGAATTTATTCCTTAACACAAAATTTTCTTTGCTATATGCTACAAAGGCACCTCCTTTTGCTATTTTTTCTGTGCACTGACAGTGTTTGTTCAGTCCTCCCACAGGATGTCACTGATCTCACAGTGTGTTTATATGAAGCTTGATGTGTGAGGACCACATGGGCATATGTCCTGTAATGCAGATTTGTAAGTGTGTATATATAGGTTAATTGAACTAGAAAAAACTCCAGTCTTCCAGCAGCAGTATATACCCATGAGGAAATTGTATGTTCTGCAAAACAGCGCTTGTGACTTTTAAAGATTGTTTTGTTAATTTTTTTTTTTTTATTTCAGGATATCTATTTGAAATACTTCCTTGAAATGTGAGACATATTTGCATTACTTATGTCACTTTTCCTTTTTCCTACATTACCAGTTCTTTATATACTTCTATCACATTTCTATTTGCATGATATCTCTTTAAATCTGATAGTTCTTTCATTCATTTGTTGGGTTTTTTTTTATCTCTAATATTATCATCCAACTTTCATTTTCTGCCTCTGGTTCCTTTCTTTATCTACTTTGCCACAGAGAGATCATAATCCCACATTATTAATAATCTGACAGTGATATTGAAGAATTTATTGCTGAAAATCTAATTATTTTAATAAAGAGATTATTGAAACCATCAGGTGAAACCTTGGTCTGATTTTTCAGACTTTAACCCAGCAGAACTCTTACAGTTCCAATCTCTCACTGATAGCAACATGGCAGTGCAGCATTCTCCAGTAAATCTACAAGTGGGAACAGATTCCAAAATTTTGCCCCAAGAGTCAAACACTACAGTCTCTGTGTATCTTTCTGTGAAACAGTATTAGTTACTGAGACATCATATAAATTCAGAGGTCCAGGGACTGGCAGCAACATTTTCACCTGTCAAAAGGGATAGAAATTTAAAGCTGGTTTTGCTATGAACAAAGTATTTACAAAATTAAAGAAATAAAAGAACACTTCCACCAAGGCACAATTTCTCATTCTAAAGGCCTGCCTGTACTGGGCTTTTAAAATGAAAAGTACACAGCACAATATCTACTTTTAGTCTCCATGCACTGTTCTCATGTGTTAGATGAACAATTCCTATGGATGTTTTCACCAAAGTTTCTCAAACAGTAACCATGTGGGGAAGCTAATTATTCCCATTTTACAAATGAGAAGACTGTGGCACTAACATTTGGTGTGATCTCGACTCAAGAAAACCATGACTTGTCTGCCTCTCATACAAGCACTGCCCAGGAGCCTGCCTGTAGTGTACAACCTGCACGTGGCCAGCTCAGGGGCCCTGGGATGGCATTCACTCTGCAGATTGGCACTGACAAGGCTGGCACATCCAAATCCTGAAACTACGCACAGACCGATAAATATTTTTCGCAAATGAAAGAAGCACCTGTTTAATGAATAGATACACAGCACAAGTAAGTAGCAAAGGGCAATCCTGTTTAATACCTTTATCAAATAATCTATATGAGGGGATTGAGTGCACCCTCAGTTAACGCTGCAGATGACACCAAGCTGCAAGGGAGTGTTGATCTGCTGGAGAGTGGGAGGGCTCTGCAGAAGGACCAGCTGGCCAAGGGCAGTGGTGTGATGTTCACTGAGGCAAAGTGCCAGGTACTGCACTAGGGTCACAACAACACCAGGCAATGCCACAGTCTGGGGGAAGAGTGGATGGAAAGCTGCACAGCTGAACACGAGCCAGGGTCTGCCCAGGGGGCCAGGAAGGCTGATGGCATCCTGGCCTGTATCAGCAATGGTGTGGCCAGCAGGACAGGGCAGGGATTGTCACCCTGTACTCGGCACTGGTGAGGCCATGAGGCCACACCTTAATCCAGTGCTCAGTTCTGGGCCCCTCAGTTCAAGAAGAACATTGAAGTGCTGGAGTGTGTCCAGAGAAGGGTAATAGAGCTGCTGAAGGAAATAAGTCATATGAGGAGCAGCTGAGGGAGCTGGGATCGTTTAGTCTGAAGAAAAGGGGGAACCTTATCACTCTCTTACAACTCCCTGAAAGGGATCTGTAGCCAAGTGGAGATTGGCCTCTTGTCCCAGGCAACAAGAGAAAGGACAAGAGGACATAGCCTCAAGCTGCGCCATGGAGGTCCAGGCTAGAAATCAGGAAGAATTTTTTCACTGATAGAGTAGTTAAGCATTGTAATGGGCTGCCTGATGAAGTGGTGGAGTCACCATCCCTGGCAGTGTTCAAGAAACAACATGACATGGAACTTCACAGAACCATAGATTATGCTGAGTTGGAAAGAACCCATAAGAATCACTCAGTCCAACTCCTGGCCCTGCATGGACACCCCAAGGATCACACCATGTGCCTCAAAGTATTGTCCAAGCACTTCTTGAACTCTGTCAGGCTGGTGCTGTGACCACTTCCCTGAGGAGCGTGTTCCTGTGCTGAACCACCCTCTTGGTGAAGAAGCTTTTTCTAATATCCAACCTAAAGCACCCCTTACACAGCTTTAGCCCATACACCTTCCTCTTTTGCCTTATTTCCAAGAGAAGATTCCTGTTCAGCTGAGCCAGGCTTCTTCCTTGCCTGCTTGACTTTTCACATTTGGGAACTGCCTGTTCCTGTCCCCTTAAGAGGTGATGTTTGAGAAATTATCAGCACCGATGGACCCCAGCATCTGCAAAAATATTTTCTCAGGCAACCTTACTCACTAATTCCCTGAGCATCCTGAAATCTGCTCTCCTCATGTCCAGAGTACAGGTTTTGCTGTCTCTTTTCCTTCCTGTCAACAGGGATTTTGAACTCCATTGCTTCATGGTTGCTGTGGCCAAGACAGCTACCAATCTCCACTCACGAGATCCATTCTGTTGTGCTATGGTTTATTTGATGTGGTAGTGTTCAATCAAAAGTTAGACTCGATAATCTTCGAGGTTTCTATATTCTTAAGGATTCTGTTATGCTAACAGAGAATGAATGGAAGGTAAGGAATTACTCACTTCATACCTAAATACTCTTTTGGTGGAATTCCCAGAGAAGGGAGAAATCATCGGGAAACCATGGAGAGATGCTAAGTCAAGAGTCCAAGTGTCAGCACAACCAAGACCTGAAGCAGTTCACGCAGCCACCTTTGAAAGTATCAGGGCATGGGCATACCACCAGAAATGGAAAATCAAAATGCAATGAAAGAAAAATTAATTATTACATTTTCTTCTACAGTGGATGCAGAGACACATAAAGCAAAGAAATTACATTAAAAATAAGGCTAATTAATTTGTGAGAGGGGAGGAAAAAAAAAAGGCAAACCAAAAATAGAATCAGACTTCATTACCCTGACAGCTTTTACATTGATGTACATGGAAAAAACTTGGCAGACAGAGCTACTGTGGTTTCCTCAGGAAACCTGAGGGACCTGGCAAACCAGCAGGAATATCACCAGGACAGGTTGTCCCTGACAGTTAACAGGCATAGTGATTCAGCACAGACTGTCAATTAAAATCTTTATATCACATTTTCCATCATCATAGCAGCAGGCCAGAATTGATATCCAACATTTAAGACTGAAAAATGGTTTTAATTATTCTGAATTAACAGAGATACTGTTTATAAAAGATTTATTAAAAGCCTTCAAACAGAAAACTAGGGGAGAAAAAGGGATGGAAAAAGCACTATTCGACTTTAATTTGCTCAGTACTTTTTCTGGATTTGGAAATATATATCATATAATATCATATCAAAATATTTCAGTGAGCTGTTCTTGTATGTTCTTGTTATACTCCTAAGACATCCTGGGAGCTGTTTAGCAGTAAATAATTAGTAGTAGTAGTTCCCTTTGAGGAGCAGTAAGTTCTCAGATACTGGATGAGCCAAGACTTTGAACTCCATACTCGTCATTTCCTGCTCAGACCTCAAAGTCTGCTGCCCTGTTCCCCACAGGTACAGAAGCACAAGGGATGACCTCAGGACCCAGTGGCTGAGAAAAGAAAAGGTTGTTCCTAAAAAATAAGACTGCCTTGAAAAGGATATCTTCCAAAGGTAGCAATACCAGGAAGATCAGGCTCAACAAGCACAAACAAGCCTCCCAAGGCCAAAGCAACAAACAGCCACCATTCCTCGTCTCTGAATGTGGGCAAGAATAATGCTGAGCAGGCAAAGGCAATAGAAAAAGGCTTTTTTTTTTTTTTCTCCCAGGTATGACAAGGAACTTTCAAAAACAGCTTTGGATAATTAAGGGTGGGCTGTGATTCTTGACTTCTCATTGGACTCAACACTGGTATGAGGAGGAATGAGAGAAAGGAGCATTCACATGGAGAAGATAAAAATCATTGTCAAAAATGTCTCTCCTGGATCCTTATCCCCCCAGGTATATGTAGCAGCATTGCAGGGTAGAGAAGCTATAAGCCTTCTGAAGCTATAAAATGAATGATGTTGAACATTTACATTTAGTAAGTCGAGGAGAGAAACTGCAGTGACTGCCAGCACTCATTGGGCTCATTTAAATTGCTTTTTACCAGCACTATCAGCTGAACAAATCTGTGCCAAGACACCAGCAAGCACTATTAGTATAATAGCATGTTTATGCACTTCAGAGTGGTACCGGAAGGTGTTGCAATAGGGATTAACATCAATATGGAGATATTCAGAAGAAAGGAAAAAATATGTGGATGCATTCAGAAGAATGAGTGGAAATACAAAGTTCAGGAGGATGCAGTTTTCCAGCACACAATTTCACAGATCAGCAAGTTAAATGGTACCCAAAGAAAATATCCAGCATTGAAATTAACAACCAGTAAAAATATCCCAGCAGAAAGATGGAGAGTCATTGAAACATAAAACCTTATTGTAAGCAATTATTAAGTTAATTTTTTGAGGATACCAAAAAGTATCTTTATATACTGGAGGGGCCAAGGTGAGACTTCGATGTCTTTCCAATTTTTACCTTATATTCCACATCTCTCAGACCATCATGCAACTGCAAAGTTTTAAAGAAGCATCAGCGATAACCTTGAAAGCCACACTAAGATGATCACAAACTATATGGTAAAATGGAAGGAATATTCTTCATTCAGTTTCTTAACTTCAATCACTTTGCTTCTGACTGTTCCAATATGGATTAAGAATCAGTACTTATACATTGAAAAGTACCAACACTGAAAATATCTTAAACTTCAAAGAGTTTGGATTCTAAACCTAGCAATATTTTTTACAAACTAGCACTGTTCAATTGCAAGACTCCACCTCTTTTGGGAAGCACAATTTGTCTGAAAAAGGGTTATCTATGGTTTTGCTAGTCAAATGACTTCCTGTGGGACAAGAACACAATAAATAGGAAGAACTGAAGAAGAATCTGTTCAGAAATTCACGCAGTGACCCATGAATAAAGTTTGTGGAGTTCAAGGACCTTCTCTAACTGGTCCAGAAGAAAAGAACCTCAAAAACCAGCCATTCTTCAATTTAAAAAATCATAACTTTTGCAAATTTTACCTTCTGGTTGTTTTCTTTTATCAACTAATGAAAAATACCAAGAACTTAGTTGGGATTTCCCATGCAGACCAGACTGAATTAAAGCTGTAACAAAACTCCAGACTAAATGAGATGAACTACTCCAAATTTCACTTTTGCAACACTAACACCTCTCTAATGAAAAGTTGAAGGGTCTGGAGAGAAACCACTACAAAGCCATCCAACATACTGCATTAAACATTAAACAGAATATTTGACAGAGCTGTTATATAGAAGCAGGAAGAAGCATAAGTGAAGACTGTTAGACAATAACCACTTAACCCATGGTGAAATAATGTACTGCACCAAGGTATGGGTAATCAGTTACAGGAGTTATATAAATCTAGCACATTTCTATACACACCTCATTATGGGAGTACTTTCTAGAAAGCTGACAGAACCCAATACACTGTTAAAAAAATCCAAATAAAGCCCCAGCTGACATGCAAAAAAAGGAAGCAGAAAGACTTAATGTCTTAAAGAATTAAAATATATTTCTGAGTATTTCCAGTCTATTCAGAATTTAATTCAGCTTTAAAACAGACCTTTAACATTAAGGTCTTTGTTAGCACATATGTTGTTTAGTATGTGTCAACACCTTTGGTAGGTAAAAATCAATGTGCATTTTGTTTTACCACGTATTTCACAGTTCTTTGTTCCTTGCACCACAAATAGAAGTGTTATTGAAAACTCTCTAGACACATGCTGCACTTTTTGCAACCTATTTTCTGCAAAGAATTGCTCTCAAACTAGGTAGCACTCTCTATTGAACATGTAATAAATACAAGAATGTTGGGACACACTCAGAAGTTATTTATGCCCAATACTGGTTTTTTTTTTCAGTCTGGTGAGTAAATCAATCTTCACCTGAAAGTACATAAAGGCAATTATATTGGTTCGTGCTGAAAGCAGAAAAACAGCACAGAAAAAAATATAAAAATATAAAATATTATAAATAGCAGAAAGAGGGTATTTAAATAGGCACACAAAGTATGGTACTTACATTAAAGACGAGAAATCTGATCCCATTTAAGCAGAACCTACAGAGTGGTAGTACTGTGGTCTGCCCAAAGACTTAGGATCTTACACTGACCAAACAATACAATAAAATACAACATCTTGGCCAAAATAATAAAATTTCAGCCATACAGTGAAACAAAGGGACGGCAGCCAGGAAAATATCAGAAACTGAATCTCAACAGTTGTAGCAGTTTTTTTCAAGAAAAGCAGGCTGATTAAAAACTAAACAGAGAGATGACCAAACAATGTCCTTCTTCATTAAGGTGGCATCATTTCAGATAAATTCTACTGACCACAATACATTACTCAATAGGGGTATTCCAGTTTTAGCACATCATAAATGATTTCTGAATTAGTATTTTAATGAGGTACCTTACAGCTGGCCTCTGAAATCAATGGGAAAATCAGATTTGAACAATAAAAATACAATATTTTCTTCTTTTCCCTGATCCCCAAACTGACCCTAAATACTTCTGCCTCTCTCCCAAATCTCAGTGAAATACAAAGTCCAAAACCAATTTCATCACTCTGGACCTGCCCTTCTTTGACCCGATCCCAGCTGTGAGAGACCAGGAAGATTTTTGCTGCTTTGCAAACTGAGGAGCTGGCTCAGAGCTCATGTTTGCTCTGATCCTCCCCTAGAAAACCCATGTAACATCAGGATATTCTGATCAGGGTCTGCCCAGCTCCACAAGGCTGTACCCAGGGGAGGACTCTTGACTGGACCAGATCCTTGCAGAAAAGCAGCCCCTGAAGGAAGAAAGCACCTTGTGCTGTGAGCAGCCCTGCATGGCACTGCTTGGGACTTTGTACCATGCCAACACTTCACATGACTTCTGCTGATGACTGAGGCTTTGGCTGGCCATGAATAGCCCTGGCATCTTTTCTCCAGTGCAGCATTTGTATGACAGCCCCTCTTTCACTGTTGCTAACTAGGATCTTCTGGATTTTTATTTTTTTTTCTTTTTCTACCTACACTGTTTTGCTCCTGGAATGAATATTAGGAAGCAAGCACAGAATAGCATTTTTTAGACAGTCTGTCAGGCCTACTTCCACCACTTCTTCCCATAACAGAGAAACTCAGGTTTATAATGACAATTATAACTACAGCAGCTCAGACTATGATGTTGTAATGGAAAGGAAACTCTGCTATTACAGGAATTCGAAAGATACCAAGAGAAGGCGGGGTGCTTTCAGGATTTATTAGATGTTGCCACTGTAATGCCCTTTCTTTAAAAAAATAGCACATAGAACCATTCCCTGCTGACTCTAAAGCACAGTGAATGCGAGCACAGCTCACAATTATGGCAAACTTTGAAACCTGTCAGTCAAGGAACAGAGCTGCTAATGCCAAGCAAAACAGTAGATTTACACCTGGGAACTGAGGCTATAAAGTAAGAAATACATTTTCTTTCCTCTCATTTATAACAATAGTGGGAGAATTAACTACGGGGAATTCTTAGCATATTTACAAGACACTACAGGAGGCTTTTAGCATATTTACAAGAAACAATGGCATAATTTTACATGCAGAAGTTTAAATACTCTAAAGTCTGCTCTGTCTTTGGCTTCTGTGATTTAAAGCCTCTGTATCCACACATTAGGTTTAAACAGCTCCATGCTCTACCAACTTGTCATGCTCAAAGAGATTTTGATATCAATTCTCTAAAAGCAGCAGGGCATTTCAGTTTGGAGTCACTTTTTATTTTATGCTTTATTTAAAAAGGTAAAAGAAAAAGCTTTTCTAATGCTTCAAAATAACACTGATTTTATTTTTAGACTTTCTCTGCAAAAATAAAATGTGCTGACACTAAAGACGAGTGCAGGAGCTCCAGACATGAGACCTGTTAAGCTGCTGGGCCTTACCTCTTTTACAGAGCAAGAATAAGAAATTGATATATTTTCTATTCTGCTCCTTGTTCTTGGGAAAAGATAACTGGAGGGGGATCAAAGGAACAGGACATATGATAGGAATGTTCTGTGTCTGCTACATACTTGGTTGGGTGCAATAAATAAAATGAGCTTGGCTCAAACAGGAATCTGTTTCCATTCTCCAGTCCTTGGGGAGCTCAGGGCATGGGCTCACTGGACACAGACGTGATCTGGGGCACCTGTTTTGCATCCAAACATGGGTGGAGCTGAGGGCTGTTCAGATGGCAAGACTGGCTAAAACTGCTCTTTTATCACATCCATCTTACATTTTTTAATTTGAAATATAAAACCTGGATTCCGTAAATACCGATTGCAGCACTCCTAAGTTTTCTGTTTAAGAAATCTAAGGGCTTATGTTACAATGATGTCCCTGATGTAAGGAGTGCAATGTGTGAGCACAATGACATACACAATTCATCTTTGAGACAGACCGAAGGACCAAGCCTGATCGTTTTCCCCACAGGAATAGCACCTCCAGGAGGCACAGCAGTCAGCAGCATATGCTCCCTGCCATATTGCAGCCTACGATCTCTTATAACATGGATCTGTGACATGTGACTACAGCCTGTGGATAAAAATCAGTTTAATTCCTCCTCTTTCACTGTATTTTAACACATTTACTTGCAGCAAGACTTTCACAAGCCTAAAAGGAAAGATAAGAGAGAAGACAGATGCATCTTCACCTGAATTTAAGAATGCAGCTGAGGGATTTTACATAGAAATGTCCCCCAGAGTTCTCTTGGACAGGTACTCATGTCCTAAGTGTAACTTAGCCTACCCACAATCAGCTTCAATAAAAAAATGAAAAGGCCAGAATTAACAATTGCTTGAACTTGACACTAATTAACACTATTGTAATATATTTTTGGTAGACATTATTGTCTTTTACTATTTTATAATGCATTTACATTTTTAATAAAATTCTTCTGGATACATAGCTATACATAAAATTTCCCTCAAAATTTTTTCATTAAGTCTAATAAAAATTTATTATCTTTTCACACAATTCCAGGAAGCTTACCAATTATTATGGTTGGACCTAGAGTGCAATGCATAATACTCACAAGATATGTTCATCAAGGATATAAAAGTAAACATAACATCAAAAGAAAACCCAAATTTTCCATATGCGGGTTTCTTTTGTAAAAGCAATGCTTTAACCTCTCACATGCAGTGAGACACCATAAAAGATAAAGTCTGAAGTAGCTTTGTTATATTTAGCTTAATTATAGCTTGCCTCAGAAGGAAGGTGCTGAAAAGGAAAGGAGAGTTTAAGAGGCTAGAAACACTGGAGCTTAAGACAGACTCATTTTCTGGTGGTTTTTGTTTTTTTTTGGAAACCTATCTGAATAAGATACTGTTTGGGACAAAACCAAGGGGCCATGAAGGTACACCAGACCACCCCTTTAGGCCAGCTGGGAGCAGCCTTTGTGCCCTCCCACAGCCTGCCAGCTGCCTCCTCCCAGCATCTTTAACCAGCATTCCCCTTGAGGACAGGCTTTTGTTAATTCCCACCTTGCATTACTCATAAAAATACTGTATAAATCATGGGCCAAACTCTGCCATCCCTTAATTCTAAATACACCCATTTCATTAAATTAAGGCAGGATCAAGGCCTAGCACTGTATGTTTGGGTCTTAGGCTCTATATAGGAAGGAGGGGTTTAGTACCTAATGTTATGGCACTAAATTAGATATTTGGGTTTCCTGACATCATAAAGTCAGTAAAATGAGGCAGGTATCTAACACAGATGTTCTGATTTCTCTGTGGAAGTCCCAATTAAAGAGCCCAAGTTAACTGGGACTGAGATTACATGGCATGTGGGACTCCTGGTCCAACACATGGATCCATTCACAGCCTACCGAAAGTAACTGTGACTGTAAAATAGGATTTTGTCTCTAAAAACTGAAGATGTTAAGTTGGCTTCTTTTCTGTGCCTGATACAGTTCCTGCTGCCACTGCACCATGGTGGGAGCTGCATTCCTCCACAGTTATTTCCTTGTCAGTGCTCTGCTTTCCTCTCCTCTTACTGCGTGTGTGACTGTGTGCTGATCCACAAACCCCAGTAACTCAGACCTCATGAAAACTGATCCCTTGCAGTGCCTGAACTACCATCATCAATAATTTGGATTTAGACCCTGTTGCAAAGTAACAAGGCTGCCAAATATTAAGCTAATAATTAATTAGCTGAGTTTAAAGTAGTCACTCTTCATCTTAACAAATTGTAACTGGTAGAAACTGAGTCAAAGTTCACTTCTAATAAGAGATATTGCACTGTTATAAATGTAACTGCTCGATACAACTCAAAATGCGCCAGTTAAGTATCCCTGAGTATATAAATTCTGTTATCTGGATTATTTACTACTGTAGGATGTGTCACTTTGGTAGTATTCATATTACTTGCCTTTACTGTGCACGCATTTCATATTCAATGAAAACCCATATTTATGAAATGACTGATATGGGATCTCTAAGGCCCCTTATGCAGTAAAATACTTTGATAGCATATGGTCTGACATATAATTATTTTACTCTATGATTTATTTATATGCTGTAAACTAAAAATATTTAGAAAGTTATCTTCTAGATTGTGAATAATGGCCTATAAGAATCTGGCATTATTGCTGTTTTATTCAGGAAACTACTATTATACATAGTCTTGTCTCAAATATGTTGCTCCATTTCTATGGCTTTACTATTTTTGCATTACTACATCTAGAGCAGTTTAGGGATTCATTCAGGTCTATTTCACCTCATTTTTATTTATTTTTTAGTGTATAAAGCAGCTTGACTCACCTTCCATTTTTATTGGCATTTTTACAGAACAAAATTTGATGCCTACTCTATCAATCTTCACACAGATAGGTAATTTTTACTCACAATTTGTGTTGCCTTTGAAAAGGCTGCACAAGATTGACTTGCACATATACAGTATGCTAGCCTGAGCCTCAAGAGAGGATTTCCTTACTTCCTTACTTTATGATTTTGGGAAAACTACCTATGGAACATCATACCCAACCATAGGATGCACAGTGCCCCTCAGTTTATCCCTTTGGAAAACAGAGGAGCTGGCAGAGGTGACATGGTGAATTTTCAGACACAGCAGCACATTGGAAATCAGCCCAAACTGAAGCTGTCTCCTTGCAGTCTCCAGGAAGCCATTTTTCACTATATGCAGTAGCACAGGAAGCAGTGCCTTTGAGTGCAAAGTGATCTCAAGAATCATATTTGCAACAAGTACAACTTGAGCTATATTGATATTCTAATACACTGCAAAATGACTTCTGAAAGTCATTTTCTGAGGGGGTTTTTATGAACATTGAAAGCTAACAGCAAACTTCTAGGACATAAAAAATACTTTCTTAACTTGTTGCAAATGCCTATTGATACCTTGCCACAAAGGATGCTGCCTTTTAAGATTAATTTTAATGCATTCAAATGATATTTGAATTTCTGTAGGAGAGAGTATTGAATTCTACTAACAGTTTTCTTGTCCTGGGGGAATATGTCCAGAATCTTATTCATTTCACATCAGGAAAACCATATAAATTAGAAAAATAGGAGATAATAGACTGAATACTTAATAGTGGCATAGCACATATGCATTATTTACAAGGCAAAAGGGTTAAGTATTAGAAAAGTTGAAACCAGCTCCAGTATTAAAGAGAAGGATATTTGACATAAGATTATATGACTCCAATACTAATCTTTTAGGCATTTTGAATACAAATTCTATTCAGTAAGAAGCACTGTAGATTGCCATACATTTATGAACAGTAGCCAAAAACATCTTTTCAATTTTATTGTTTATAGAGCTGGAATAGGGGAAAATCAACTTAACAGGATTGAAGAAACTACCAAAAGCTTTCAGATTCAAATTCTTTTATTTCTAAGACATGATTAAAAAAATATGTAATGAAAAAAAACACTACAGAATTACAAGTATCTTGTGAAAAAGACCAGTGGTGACTGGTTTATGAGATTTGAACCTGTCGCACTGGTCTCTGAGCAGGCACTCTCAAAACCACATGAACTCTCCAGTGGACGGGAGAGAATTAGTTTCCACACACAGAGTTTGACTCATGGTGCTGCTGCAGCACAAGAACATTGTTTCAGTCACTCAAAATGTTTCACCAGCTCTGTGTCTCACAGAAGCCACACAGCAGAATGAACCTTGGGCATCTCAGGATGAGGTTAAAGCTTTGCTTTAGTAAACTGCTAAAAATGAAGTAGCAAATAACACTGAGAGGGGAGAGAGGCACAGGGTTTCTCTTACAGAGACAACGAAAAGAGCTTTCTTGAGTCTTCCCAGCAGCACACCAGGAAAAGCAGAAACAAACCAAGAACACTGAGAAGGAAACACTAATGGGTCAGGTCAGCACCTCTCTCCTCCAGCTCTGCATACCCTGCAAAGCATTCAGCTCACTGCTCACTGCACTTTCTCCTACAGGTTTTTCAAAGAAGACCAACACAAAACAATAGCATTTGAACAGCTAACAACAAAGTATTTACTCTCTTTTCTGTTGCACTAATTACCATCCTTTGATATGCTTCCTTTAAGCAAGAAATACTTCTGTGAAGGCAGTAGAATATGAGTCTCTTTTTGAATGCTGCTATTCCTAAATGGTCACTGTATAAAAGGCCTGACATGCAATCTATCCTGGGAAAGTGTCGGACAACGACCTGTAACACATACTAAAATTTTGTTCATTGTTGCATATACCACCAAATACCATGTACCTCGGGTCAAAGAAAATAAATAATTAAAATCCATTCTAGCTTCCTAGTCCTTAAACTCTCCTTTATAGATCCATTGTGCCACCACAAGAGAGAAGCTACAGGTGGCTTCTTGCTACAGAGTTTGCTCACACCCTTCTGCTGCTTGAAAATTTTTGTCATTCTTTGCCACTCCACAAAAAGTCGCAACCCTGGGAAGATCAGATACAGAGATCAACAAAAACTAGAACAACACTGGTAGTGATGCTATACATTATTTACTTATTAAAAAAAAACCCGAAATACCGCAAAGCTTACAGCAAATAACAGTGCTGATCCTCTTCACCAGTAAGTAGGGCCTCTGGAGGTACCATGGGAAAGTGCTGAGCAGCAGAGACCTGGAAGGAGTGAAGTAGCCGCAAGACACCACCTTCCCTCTCCTTCTCCCCAGGGCTACAGGGTAACAGGAACTGAAGGATTCTCCATGTGCCTCCATGAGAACAACCAGAACTGACTCTGAAGAGCTTTGGTTTTGTGATGAAGCTCTTCAGCTGAACAGATGCAAGGGCATGGACCTTGTTTGCATGCTGGAGCTGGGTATCCCCTGGGAGAGCTCAGGGTGATCCATGTAGCTCTGACAGCCTCAGCTCTACAGAGGTTCACTACTCTTAACAATATTTGCATTAAGAAATATAGACACTTCAAAAGAATTTCTGTCTTAGGGAATGGGATTTTTAATTTTTTAATGAATAAAAATAGCTTATGTTACTGTTTCAACAAAGTAGAAACTATAAAATAAATTGTTATTCTTAGCTGCAATGATCTTCTATTTATCCATATAATTTTACATCTTCTTACAAACTCCTTTATGACATCATTTTATCATGCATACCTACCAGTGTGAGAATGCCACCTATTAAATGAGTTTTCAGATTTTTGTTTTTTACTGTTCAGAAGAGGGAAAATCCTGCTTGCTTAAAATTAATTTAAAAAAAAAACAACTAAAAAACCCAGAAAGATCAGTATTCCATATTAAAAAGAAAATCTGAATTGACACAGTATTTTGTATTTTTGTTATGAAGCACGGATAGATGCAGGAAGACGTGTCCTAATGTGCACAACAGTCATTTGTTTGAAAGCTGCAAAGCATGCCATTCTTCCTCTCCTCCTTTCTTGCATATTGCATAACATAAGCACAGCTCCATATGAAATGGCAAATAGTTTGGGGTTCTTGAAGTATTTTTACATCAAACTCTTCTGGAAGCTTCTTTTCCTTTATTTTCTTAAAATACTGCTTAATTTTGGAAAGCAAGCAGCATGATAATGATACAACAATGTCTGCAAAGCTAAGGACAAAACCCCACTCCATCAGCCCATGTAAAGAAACCCCTATGGCTACCTACTATTGCAAGATAACTGTAATTCCACATCTTCGATTCACAGAATCAGACATTTGACAAACAGACAACACCCAGTGGATGTTTCATGCACATGGTTTAAGTCCTCAAGAGGATACAGTGTAACACAGGCATTGTAGCAGACAGGGTAGAGGGAGACAGAAGGAGCAAGAAGACCAGACCACGATGTTCTTCTGAGATGTCAGAAGCCAGACCTGCCCTGCCTGGCAGGGAAAACAGTGACTCATGATGTGGTTTCACAGGCTGAAGAATCTTCCAGGTCCTAAGAAATTCAAGTATACATCCACATCTAACTTTCTTGTAAAACAAAACAATAACAAATGAAATTCTAAAGTGCTGCCCATCATTGCTGCCCTGCAGTGTGAAGTTACCAGTGTTCTATTACAAAGCATATCTTGGCACATGCTAAACACTCACCACACACACGTAGTTATTTGTTCTTGGTGAGGCTTTGTGGCCTCTAAGAAGCACTTGTTTCTACTGCCCACAGCCATCCAATCTGCTTTGCCTGCACTTATTCCACCTGAAGTCCAGCACTTCTGAGCCTACAGCACTATGTAAGTTCTGGAACTTACCAACCCATCCCACATAGGATGTGTCAGATTTCTTTTTTTTTTAGCTTTTTTTTTTTGACAACTAGCTACATTCTGACAACTCTACAGAGACTCCTATTTTTACATACTATTACCACATCTTATAAAAATAATATAATCATAAAGGTAGGAAAAGACTATGCCCCTGTCATGACTTCCTGTTATTTATGCTTTCTGCTGTTTTCCTGCCTTCATTTTAGATTTTACTCTAGCTGCTCTCTCTGAACCAACTCTCATATAACTGGACATTTTAGTATATATTTCATTTGCTTGTAGGTGGCAGGGAAGTGGAGTCTAGAAGAGTGAGATTTTTGCTGTTTAAGATACAGATGTACCAGAGTAGTACTTTCCTTCCTTCCTTTCCTTTCCTTCTTGTATTTGGCAATATTTTTCTTTTACTGCATGTTTAAAGAAATCAGAAAGAAAAAGCCAGTAGCAGATTCCTGATGCCTCCTTTGCCCAATGTCACCTAGCCTGAATTAGTTGCAGATATCTTGATCCTTTTCCACTTCCACACAGATTTCTGCTTTCTACTTATTTCCATATTCTCTGTATCACTTCCTTCTCTTCTGTCAATTCTTTTTCTTTCATTATTACCTCCTGACACCACCTCATTCCATTCAATTCAATACCTCATTCAGCATTTTAGCAACAAAAAACAAACAAGTGGTCTTTCCCTCTCAAAAAGCATGTCACTGTTAACACACATTTTCATGGTCAATTTAGAGGCACTGTGTGAGCAAGGATTACTGAGCTTTCTCACATGCAACTTGTTAATGAAAATTATCTGTGTAAAGAAACTTTTTCTGGGGTACCAAGAGCATTTATGATGGTGTACGTACAGTGCATTATTTTTAATTCACACTTCCAAATTTTAAGCTTAATGCAGAATGGCCATTTTTTTCAGAGTGACTGTTTTTTATTTACACCAAATACCTCATACTGCTTTGCAGAACCTGAAAATCTAGATTAATTGTCATTAGAAACCCTGCTTAGTATGAAAGAATAGTTGCTGTTCTGGAGGACCAAAAATTATTCCTCAGGCTTTCAGCACCCATGGTTTTGGTATTTTCCTCAGTGGCCGCCCATCTTCTTTTCCCAGGCTTCTCCTGAAAATCCTACATTCTTTACCCAGCATAGGACCAATGTCAGAAATAATTAAACTTGCTTCCTCAGCATCATATTACTTCCCCAGAAACTCAAACTGATGTAAGCAGTACAAGCTTTAAAGGTATCTGAGTAGACTGCCAGCAGTTTTATGAGAGAGAAAAAAGATTATAAGGGCACACTCTTCAGCCAGACCTACCTTGTCCGACTCTGTTTCATATCAAAGCTAAAAAATGTACAAAAACCCCGTCACCATTTCAGTTAATCAAATTCTGTGGCTGCTGGTGTGTGTGCATACACTGACCTCTACAATGTCATGACTTTCAGGTTACTCATTGATTTCCACGAATCAAAAATGCAATGCAAATAAGGAATTTCGAGTCAATTAGCCCTTATCACGAGCACACAGTCTGTGGCAATGGGATGACACACAGTTCTGCATAACAATTGGAAAGGAGTTTTTTCTAGCCAGGTAAAAGTCCTCAAAGGCAAGGCATGTCCCCTTTCACAAAAAGAGACGTAGTCAGCAAGATGATTAAAGCCTTTGCACATAATACAGGACTGATTTTAACATTTGTCAGCAATTTCAGATGGTATGAGCCACCCCTTACCACTTATCCTATACATGTGATTCCAATGTATTCATAGTTTCAATCCACACATAGAAGGAAAGCTTTTTCTTTCCTCCTTATTGCTCTTCAATTCCACCACTGCCAGCTAACTGTGATGAAACAATTTGGAGCTTCTTTAAAATGCCTATCATTTACCATATGTTCATTTAATTTTTAAGAGACATCTATACAGTGCAAGTTGCAGTTTTTTGCCTATGAATATATGTCATTAAAATGAGTATTTATGTGGCATCACCTACCAGAGTCATTAAAAGGCTTGTAAACACAGCCCACCAGTGCCTCTGGCACTCATAAATGATGAACTTTAACTCTGTTTGTAAGTGCTAATCTCAGTATAAAATAGAAAAATAAAATATTGGCATCAATTAACAAAGTTTACCAGTTTCATTAGCAAACTGGGAATTTTTTAGTATCTCCAGCATGCACTTACCTTTATTAAAGTCATTAAAAAGTTACCCTTGACTGGTCCAAACAAATACAAAACCATTTTAAATATATTTTAATTTAGTGTCTAAATTCATTTCCATTATCCAAAAGGAAATATTTTTATTATATACAGAAATATTACCATTTATTATCTTAAATCAGACAGAATCCTAAAATGGTTTGTGTTGGAAGGGACCTTAAAGATCATCTAATTCCAACCACCCAGACATGGGCAGGGACATCTTCCACTAGACCAGGTTGCTCAAAGCTTCATCCAACCTGACCTTGAACACTTCTAGGGGTGGGACATTTACACCTTCTCTGGGAAACCTGTTCCAGTGCCTCACCACCTTCACAGCAGAGAATTTCTTCCTAATATCTAATCTAAAGCTACTCCCTGTCAGTTTATAGCCACTCTCCCTTGTCCTGTCACTACATGCCCTTAGAAAAAGTCCCTGTCTCTCTTACTTAGACTCCCTTTAGGTACTGGAAGGCTGCAATGAGATCTCCCCAAAGCCACTCTTCCCCAGGCTGAACAATCCCAGTTCTCTTTGCCTTTCTGCACAGAAATGCTCCATCCCTTTAATTACGTTTATCTCCTCTGGACCTGCTTCAACAGGTCCATGTTCTCCCTGTGCTGGGACCCCAGAGCTGGATGCAGTGTTCCAGGTGGGCTCTCAGCAGAGCAGAGGGGCACAATCCCCCCCTGGCCCTGCTGCCCACGGTGCTCTGGATGCAGCCCAGGGCACGTTTGGCTCCCTGTGAGTGCCCATGGCTGGGTCAGTCCAGCCTCACCCAGCAGCACCCCCAGGGCTGCTCTCCATCTGTTCAGGTGAGGTATTGCAGAACTGTGTTTGTCTAATAAAGACTCTGTTGCCTTTCCTTTTGTGGAAATTTCTCAGGCAAAGGCCAATCAAACACCAGTTTGTGCATGGGAAAAGTGAGAACTGACAGCTAGTTAGGAGCTGTGTGATCCAGAGCATTCTACCCCAGCTTGTCCCTGTACAATTAGTGTACAGGGTAACACACCCTAAGAGCATGTGGAATGAAAAGGTGCTGCCATTCCACACCCACATTTGGGGTGAGCCTCATCCCACCTGACCTTGATTGTGTCCAGGGCATCCACCAGCTCCCTGGACAACCACCTCTGCATTTGGCTAAACTATACAAAGAATATGTTTTATTTGCCACACCCTTAAAAACATGGAGTTTACCTTCTATTCTTGTTTCATTTTATTTTAAGCAACAGAATAATTCCTTCCAAGCAGTCAGGTTTTTCAATATATGAGTCCTTGTTGATATTCAGTTTTTTGGGAATGCAGCCTTAGTGTAACACTTCTGTGAAATCCAAGGACCTTAGAAAATCTGGCCCTCATGCTAGCCAGTGCCAGATATACATGCTGTATATACATGTGCTGAACATTCAGCACCTAAAAAACCTGGGCATGCGAACTTCCAAAAGGCTGGCAGTAACTATGCAAGTAAGTAATTTACCAGAATAAACATGGGATCTTACTCAAAGCAGGAAACTAGGAACTGGTCTGTTTCCAGCAGTCTATTACACACAATGCCGCTGCAAATATCTTTCCTTTTAATTTTGGTCATTGTATCACAGAACAGCTAAACAGATGGTACATGAACAGTATGCAAAACATTTAATAGTGTCAGGAAAGGTAGAGTAATACCAGCTGTTCTGGCCTGCTGACCTTGCTGTAGTTTAGATAACATTGAAAGAAAGATGCATGCCATTTTATTATCTTTTTTCTCTCCTGAGTCCTCTTTTGGTGTCACCTCTACAAAAGAGAAGCTAAAACTAGGAAATTAGACTTGGATGCTTTAAATGCAAGAAGAATGCCACACATTTTACCCTGCCCATTTAGTACTAAAGATAGAAAAATAATGCAACCTGTAAAAGTGCTGCTTCCACAGCCTTATTATCCTTCCAGCTATGGCCAAATATCTGTATAACACATTAATTATGACCAGAATTTCACTATAGATGATTATATAAGCTGAAGCTACAAAAAAAATTAGCAAAAATGCTCCTCCTCAGATGAACTATGGGTGCTGGAGTGGTGGGACAAGAGGATACCTACTTCATCTTCCTTATGTGTCACCTTTAAAGCCAAAGAAGTGTAGCTCCTGAGAAGGATTGATGTGTACTTTGCCACCTGTAAGCATTTCTTGCTGGACAAAGAGAGAGGCCAGGAGCAGACAGAGTACTTGGGCCAGTTTCTCCAGTCAAATTCACATGGCAGATGACGATATACAAAAATAGGGAAGTTAGAAATACTCCTGCACCAACCTAAGTCTTTTGATTTGATTCTTGCCCCCAACACACATATTTTTTTTCTAATATCTGAGTTTCTAGAAAGTAAAACAAAGTAAAAGTTAGAAACAACAAAGGTTCATCAGCATTAACAGATCAAAACCCACTACAAAATTAGAAAATAAGCCTAAACTAAGAATTAAATTAACCCAAGGTTTGGGAGAAGTTATTTCAGTCTACATTTCTTAGGCACATCTCTCAACACTTTCCTGTTTCAGGTTGACTTTAGCATGCACAGTTCATTCCTGCTTCACTGCAAAGGGTTGAGCTACTTCTCTTTTGGATTGTAGCTACCTGCACAGACTCTAGTGTTATGGTTTACAAACAGAAAACATAAATGTCTCATGAAAACCATGATCCTAAAAATATTTGGGCATTTCAGGTTAGTTGGGGGATTTTTGCATGAGGACACATCACACCACAAAGGGGTATTTATCAAAGTGGTCTCAGTAAATATAGGAAAAAAACCTTGTAAGGCCACCTGGTCATTACAAGACAACGTTTCCCCCATATTTAACCATTTTTTAAAAGAATGAACAGAAAGTACTTCTAATATCCCCCTTAGCTCAGGTTCTCCCTCAGTGAGCCAGTAAGCCTTCATTAAGCCATCTGAATTACTTTTTAAATTAAGAGAGCAGCACACATTCCTGCAAATGAGAACAATAAGAGGTTTTTGACAATGATCCTGCTCACTAATTCTAATATTTTACATTTATGAGCTGCCTTTCATCTCCCAGGGTTCCAGAGTGCTTCACTAAATAGTGGGTTCTGTTCACAACTGTTGCCTCCCCATCATGTCACTTTTGCTCACAGGATGTGCAAAGTCTGACTGACTTCACAGCTGTTTGCCTCACACACAGAGACAAAAAATGCCACTGTTGACACTGCACTCAATGAATTTCATTAACATAGCATAGGAATAATACATTCAGCTCAAGGAAACTGGCCTGATCTAATGAAATATGTTTGAAAAAGTAAAATGTTACAACCAAGCAAACCTATAGTACCTTGAAAGCAACAGCAGCAACTAAGATACATCTCCTAAACTCCTCCTGAGAGGAAGGGTGTTCCTGGTGTTTAGAGTTACACATTAAAATCCCTGCCACAGGTGATGACACTCACTGCACAGTTAATTACAGCTACCTTTGACCATGAGGAAATTAGTCAAAACAAAAGGCCACATGCCAGTATTCCTCATGGTTGTGGCCCTCCCCTCCCCACAAGCTGATCACACAAAGTGACCCACTATTGCCATGCTGTCACTTAGGGGTAAAAGCCAGCACTCCCAACCAAGAGACCATGGATAGCCTATGTCTGGGTACCACCTGTTGACAAAACAGCAGTAACAAGTCAGCTCAACTACATTAACTGAAGCAAAACCACTCCCAACAAAAACATCTCCAGCTGAGAAAGCCCACGCAACACAGCCCTGCAGACTTCACAAAATCCCCTGCTGGTCTTCATTTCTGACCAACAAAAGCTGGGAAGATGGAGCAACTCCCACAGTCTGGGTCTTGGCAGGAAAACACTGCCTGCCCTCCCACTCCCACACACTGCCCCCCACCAAAATCACAGCTGGGCTCAGCGTGGGGCCATTTTCTCCCAGGCTTGCTTCTATTAAATAGAAGGGATTGTTATTTTGTTTTGTTCTAACAACAGCAAAGTGCTTTTTTTACCCCTGCAAAGCACTGCCATCCCTTAGACCCCCAGACTTGCTGTGAGTAGAGAGCTGTACAATCCACTCTGAAACCTGTGATTTTGTCCATTGTGCTGTCGGAGTTGTGAGCAAGGCTATAATGGGAGCTCTCATCGACCCATTAATTCATAACAAGCCACTCCACTAAAGTCACTGTTTGTCCATTTAGAATAGAAGGAAAGGAGAATGTCAGCAGTGCTTCAGCAGCTGCTTCAGCTCCTTTTAGACATTTGGTAAGTGGACGTGTATGTAATCACATGCTGAAAGGAAAGGGCAAGGGGGAGGCAGCAATCTGCAGGAGATGGCTCTGGCACCAGCCATGGCCACTCAGGTCACACAGGTCCAGCAGCACAAGCACATGCTCCTCACATCTCTTGAAGGAACATGAGGAGTTTGGATTCCAGCAGACTCACACTGGTTTAAACCCCAGACAAACTTCAAAGTTTTCTGGATTTACGCATATACGAGATCAAAATAAGCCCCCCACCATCTTCAGCTCATTGTAAACAACAACAAAAAAAAATTCTTGCAAGTCTGTCTGGCCCAAGAATCAAAGTCCCTGAGCCTTTGCAGGGAGACAATAAATCTGAAACCTTCACAGAATTTTTTTTTTTCCAAATAATTACCAGTCGGACTTGTGTTTCTCATTTAGAAACTTTCTTTCCATGTAATTAAAATAGTAAAAGAAACATGGTAAGAAGTATGACAAGACAGAGAAATTTTAATCTCTGCAAGTGAAAAGTATGAAACAATTACAGAAGGAGGACTCACACTCTGCTGAGAGACACCTCACATCCACTGCTCAATGAGCTAACCAGGAGAGAATACAATTTGCATAATGTTAAATTAGCTGCATAAATATATGCTAATCATACCCAGCTGCAAGCATCTCGCTTTATCTCATGTGCTTAGTACAATGAAGTGGTATAAAAAATTAAAGATAAGCTTGTGTTGCAAAACTTAAAGGCAAATCCAAAGTTCCTCAAACTTGAAGCTTGTTCTTAGCTTGGGATCTTTGGAAGATTTCAGGCAGAGCAGTCCCTGGAGTCTCTTTGTTTTTAACTTTCCCCACAGGACCTCACTGCCAGCCTATCTCTGCAAAGACCTGCTGACCTACTGTTCTCAATACACTATTTTCATCTTCTAGGCTTTCCACCAGCTTTCATTAAGTTCCAGATCAAGCAGAAGTGGTTTTGAAATAGTTTAAAGTTTAAGTTGCCACCATCAGGAGTTAAGAACAGCAAAGTATCTGACTGGAGCTGACAGGTCCCATCGTAACAAAAAGTCAAAATAAGGGGTTTCTAAATTAATTTCCCCAAAAGGCAGAGTTACTGGTGACTATAGCTTGGGTTATAGCAAGTCCATACCATGGGAATATAGAAACATATTAACTGCTGACGAGAACACATTGCTTTCTGGTTAGTTTCTTCACAGATGTTTAGAAAATACTTTTAAGTGCAGGTAAACAGAAATTTTACATTTATTTCTGGTATTTTGTTGGAGGAACAAAAAAAGATACCTATAAATCTCTGCATTAGCAAACCCAGATCATTTTCAGATTTATATACCGCTCCAGATTCTGCATGAAGAAAGCAAACACAAATAAAAGCAGAAGTTGAGATTCAGGCTTTAAACCAAAAGAATATTATTTAAGTAAGGGACTTAGCAAAATCTAAGATACAATTTTATAGCCTAGTGATGGTAACAACAGGGGGAATGACTTTAAGGTAATGCTTTAGGGTTTTCTATGTCAAAATAAATGTAGACTCAATGCAAAATATTTGCAAATGAGAGAAGTGAGATCTTTGCATATTTTGTGCACATATATGTAAGTACATAAGAAAGTGCATACCTAAAAAGAAGCACGTGTATTCATTGTCTGTTGATACAAAATCAAAACAGATTAGGAAAATCAATACTCAATTCCTTTTCTAGATTTTTATCCACGGTAGTACACAAAAGCAATTCAGGTCCTGGCTGCACTGGATACTTACTTCAGCATTTATTAAATGAGTGTATTTGTCATTCCTTCTGACAAACAGTAGATAACAGGTGGCAAATCAAGATAGTTTTATATTTAGTACATTTTTTAAAATGTAAGCAAAACAGAAAACTTTTTCAAAAAATATATTTAGTTTCTGATGCTAAGAGAGGTGGGAATGAGAAAAAGCATCAGCCATTTTCAACCATGACCACAACCACTTGTACTCCAAGAGTCCATGGGCTTTCTAAAATGTTTCCACTAGAAAATGAGGAAGAAAGGATGGTGCCATGGTTAGCAGACTGTTCCACATATTTGAATAAACACTGCATGTTCAAAACCACACTGTATGAAGATCATAATTCTCTCACAGTAACATTGACTGATTTGCAGACTAAAGGTATAGAAACAAAAAAAAACCTACAAAAAAACAGGGTTTTATGCTGGTCTACAGAAGATAAAAATTAGTTCTAACCACAAACTCACAGGATGAGACAGTTTGGGCACTGAAATTTGGCTGCAGTCGAGTATATAATCTAATCTAAAAATTATAAAATTAAATTTGAGTTATCTAACCAGGATTTAGGTCAACTAAGAGTATTTCTTTCTAACAAAGATATTAAAAATTTTGTTCATTTCAATCTGTGAATAATTTCCCTTCTATCTTTTGAACAGTGTCAACTACACCAATTGTCCATGTTATATCCAAATAACCAACACTCGCCTTTTGATTGCATTGTAAACAACAACAATTCATCCATGTCCTGCATGGATGTGTTCCTGTCCTCCTCTCTTTTCAATATTCAGTAGGATTAGTATGAAATTCATGCATTACTGTCTGTTTTTCAGAATCTCCTGAAACTGCAGCACAGTGAAAAGAAAATGAATCACAGCCCCAGGAGAAGGAATCCCCATTGAAGGGTAGGGGGAAACACACAAATTGCCTGGTACTGGAAATAAATAGCAAGTTGAAACATGTGACTTTATAGACTGCAGCATGTGCCTAGTGTGTTTTCATACACTGACACAGATGAGGACAAACAAAAAAAAAGGACCATGCATGAGAATCAGTGAAAAACTAAAACCAGAAGGAAGTTATATAGGAGATGCTTTATAGTCACATTCAGGAGCCAGAAAACAAAAAATGAATAAATGCAATTTGAAAATTTCCACAGATCTTTTAAAAATAAAATATCATGGACTGAAGAGATTTTGCTTTATGAATGAGGCAAATGAAAGCAGGTTGACAGTGATAAAATTTACAATTTCAACAACTTTCATTCAGTGAAGCAAAAAATTAGCAATTTCAGGGACAGAAATGTACCAGCTCCTGTCAGATGAAATAGTACATTAGCAGAACAGCTGATGTCCAAAACTTACGTATCACCCTCTTTTATTCCTAAACCACAGCCACATCCTCTCTGCTCTGTATTAAATCAGATGATGGCAATCTCTTCCCTTCTCTTTTGAATTCCAGAATATAAGGTGTGCTGCTTATTGGACAAAAGATGGGTCTGGTTTAGCAAAATTATTCAGCTTCCCTCTCCATATCCATAACAAATAGTTCATCTGCTCAAAACACAAGACAAGAGCTAAAATACCATTATTTCTAGGATATTTGTGGTACTTTAAAGACATCTATGCTCTAGAAACTGAATTGAGACCTCTAATGTATTTCATACAAGTCCTCCAACAGTTGTCAAGTGGTAATGACTTTTACAGACTAGGAAAGATTAGCCTTTGTCTTTTTAATATGATATCTAATTCTCAGCTGGAATAAAGTACTGAAAATGGCCTTTTTCTGCAGAATTCCTTTCCTTTTCTCATGGTTGAAGTCATCTGTACCTTTCAACACAATTGAAGCACAAATTAAGAATTCATTTAAGAAATTACCAAAACTCATTTCAAAATAGCCTAATCGTAACCCACATGTGTAATAATCATTATCATTAATGTAAAGTACAGTATAAAGGAAGGGAGACTATACACTCTGAGACCAAGTATTGCAGTGTTCCATGAAACTGAACAGAAAGTTTCTGCCTTTCATACCAAGCAACTGAAGTACAAACATTTCCTTTACACCATACCAAAACTGTATCAAAGTGTGCTCCACAGCTGATGGTTTCCTTGATGGCACTACACCTGTTTATTTCATGAGGTTGTAATAGTTGGGATGAGAGAAACTGAGCATTAAAAGGACCTCTCAGAAATAATGGAGTTATTCCCTTGAACTTCGTGACTGAAATATATTCAAAGACATATTAAAGAAAAGATTATTCATAAATATAAATGTGTATTTTTATTTATTTTTAAAATACACATTAATTTCTCCAACCTCAGAGGCTCCTCCTTATCTTTCTTCTGGGGAGGAAAAATAAAATTTACAACATGCAAAAGAAATGTAATTCATCTTCATTAACATTGTTTGTGATTAGTACAACACTTAAACCCCAACTGATGAACTGATTAACTGGAAAAATACAAACAACAGGTATTATTCTACACAACAAAAACTACAAAAACACATGTAAGGGTTAAACAGGGAGGTCAAGATTTTTATGAACAGAAATATATTGCAAGTCCTGTTTCATAAATATTTGTTGTTTTATGTTTATAAAACATCTGCACAGTTCTGAGGAAAGCATAATTATGTCTTGATGGGCAGGTTACTAATCAGCATTCTTTCACCCTTATGTGGGTCCTTATAAAACCACATTGTCTTTTGTCAAAGCTGCAGCTGTACAGAAACCTGACTCCTTCTTAGAAAAGGCATTTAATTTCTGAGCATAAAGATAGTATAATTGTGTAAACTTATTTAAGAAGTCAAATCCATTCCTCTGGAGCTGTATAAGTGTTAAAAGTACCTATCACAACACAAAATTTCTACTTCAAAACATCTGAATTCCCAGGAAAAGTCATTTTGTGTAGTTTACCTTTTTTAAAAAAACAAGCAAACAAACAAAACTGCTAGCATTATAATAAACATCATGAAACCCAAATAAAATTCTGGGCATGTGTGTTTTCTCTGCCTATTGGACTTCAGTCCTGAGAAATCCCCTCTTCTTTCACCATGGAGCAGCCCAGACCTGTTTATGGGGCTGTCCACAGCCCCAGAGCTCTCACCTTGTCATGCATACAGCTTGTCTACATGGTACTGAAAACATTTATCACCTCAGGGACCCTCAGTGATGTTACACATAATTACTGAATTGACAGCAAAGTCGGGAAGAAAGTTTGCCATGCACTGATTAATTAGGAAAATAAAACTGGAATACCTGTGGATAAAACTCTTTGGGGACTTCTTCCTGCCTCCAGTTCTTCCCCAGCACTCAGTGCCCCCATTCCCTCCCAGGCTGTGGAAACAGGCACTTTTCAGAACTAATGGTGTCCTGTCTATGTCACTCCAGGGGCACCCAGCTCTCGTAAAAGCAGCCACAGCTGCATACACGATGTGGTACACACCATAAGCACAAACCATCTGACCCAGATTAGTTTCTCCTGAAGAGATCATTATTTCTCTTATGCTAAAGGAATCCTCCTGTCTCCAAGCTCTCTTTCCCCAAAAGGAAAGGCAGGTCCTCCCTCCTATATCCAGGGTTAGAAACAAAAAGCCTGCTCACAACCTGTGAAACTAAAAAGACAAACTGAATACTACCATAGATATTACCTTTTATTCAGCTCCAATTGCAGTAATTTAACTTCATATTCTCTGAATTACAGTTTAATTATTTGTAGTTTAAAAATCGGATGGGATGATGAACCTTTTTCCTCTTTACTTTGCCTTGCTCACATGCCCATGCCAAAAGCCATCAGAACATAAGGCACACAACAGAGTAGCAAAAGAGTGTTATTTTCACCACTCCCAATGGCAAAGATCTGACACAAGTGTTTTTGCATACGTTTGGCCTTCTAAGTCTGAGGTCTTCTGGAAGGAAATCACCACACTTCAACACCCTGAACATGAATTTTCAATTGACATCCAAACAGACTGCTCTCTCATTCTTTGTCTGGAATAAAATATACTTAATTTTGAATTGCAAAAGTAAATAACATAAGTAACCATATTCTGGGAGTTAAGTGTAAATGACAAACACATATGTTACGCCAGTGTTTATACAGAAGCATAGATGACATTTTTTGAAACACTCTGGTTATTGTCTTTCTAAGCACTGCTACAATTCCCTGAATACAAATGATGCTTCCTGTAAAAGAAATACCCCAAAATCATCCTATATAGCTGGCTGGAGTGTATTATTCTGAGGGCAAATATATCGTGCAAATTCTACACAGACCACTGAGTGTGGGACTGAGAAGACTTGGGGTCTGCTTTAAGCCCTGTTGCTGCCTAATGTGCAGTTACAGCAGCTTTTCATAGGGAAGTCTAACATTTCTGTGTCCCATTTCCACACATGCAGAATGGGAATAATGACTTTTTTTTAACAAAGCATTTTGTGATCAACAGGTGAAAACCTGTTATTTTGTCCAATCAGTCAAGCCTTCTCCATGCAATCTCATTTGTATTATTCATGCAAGAAGGATGCAAGAGAAGATACTTCAGCACCACAGTGCTAAAATTGTTCTCCTTTGCTATTCCCTGCTGCTGCTGTAACATATTTTGCGGCCAGACTCCACTACGGCTGTTGTTAAACAAACAGGAATGGTACCTACATCTGCTCAGAGAAGGGTTGCCTAGCAACTGCAATCAAAGGGTGTCTCACCCTCACCAATCTACTGTAAATTAATAGAATTTTCTCTACAATATTCTAACACTTTTAGTGGCTATATAAATGGTTTATTATTATAGTTATTATTTTTATTTTGTAGCTAATGTGTTTCATTTCATAATCTGATTCAGGCAAAAGAAATGGAGCAGCTAGAAAAGGTCAGATTTTGAAGCACAAAAAGGTTCAGAGACTTGTTTGATGTAGAAATATTCTTTGACAGCTCATTGCATTTATTTACTATACCCTTTTCTTCTGCCATTTCAGAATCTATTTCAGGTGCCCCACGGGAGCATGAAGCCATTATCCTGAATTATCATTCTGAATGCAAATTTCACAAGGTAACACCAAATCATCAAGGTTTTGATTCCTGTATTTCCTGAGATGCCTTCCTTTTACAGAGGTTACAGGTCTGGTATTTGTTTGCATATTAACAGCATTGATTTTCAGTATACCTGACATTACAGTGTTCATTTATCATATGTGTAATAGCTGAATACCAGAAGATGTGCTGCAGAGTGCATGTCAACACAGAAAAGAAATTAGTATCTGAGATATTAAACAGGCTATGCAAGCAAGGAACCAAATCAATCAAACATGGAGCAAAGAAAGCTAGTAGAGCCCATTCATCAGGTTTTAGCAAGTTTCATTTCCAGCCATGCTGAAGTAGGAGCAGAATTTTGATTTAAAAGGCTTTTACTGAAGACAGTGAAGCAAAAAAGCTGGGACTTATTGGTGAACATTAAAGGTCTCATACTCTCCTCATCACAAAATAGCTATCTTTGCTAGCAGGAAGGATCAAAGAGGCTGGTAGAACCCAGATGTGCCTATTTACCTCCTTTCTTCCACTGTATCGAGGTATACTTTTCACCAGGTCTACATCTGAGCCTAAAAATGTCGTGGTCTACAGCCAGCCCTTAAAATGTCCCCCCTTTGATACAGCTGCCCTTTGCTCTTCATATTCCACACCACACACATTATCCATGTGTATTTAAATGGTATGCAATTATTTAAATTCCTCCATCTGTCTCCCCACAACCTTCCATATATTATTTGTTAAAGAGAAAACGGCTTTTCTATTTGCTAGATGTAAGCATTTACCTGGACAGCAGCCAGTGGAGCAGGTTGTTATGCAAACATCCTGATGGAACAAAACCAAGCATGAAGTAACAAACCAAGCAACAGAGAGAAGAATATACTTGTACTCAAACAATCCCCTATAAGAGCCCAGGGAAAGCCAGGAAACAACAAAATGAACAAGATTTAATTTGTTTTGTCCATAAGTATAATAAAGGTGAGGAAGTTAAAAGCTTAGAAAATTTTCTTTCTCCCCATTTCTTCTCCTTCGTATCAGTGCCCTATGCTCCACACAATCAACATCAAAAGCAACTCCAGCAAAACCAGCTCCTTAATTTTTCTGCTGTGCTCGTCCCTGATGAAAGGGTGAACTTTAATGTAAACAGCACTTCATCCAAGGCCAGGAATTTACACAAAACCACCAAAATGGCAGGATGCAAGGTGGACTTTTGATACTTCCAGAAACTACTGGAGGCTCAAGCCATGCATGTAGTGACTACAATTTACCATCATCTGTGCTTTTACCAGTTTTCATAATCTTAAAAGATGCACTATATTTGTGCAATTCCCTCAGCAGGAGAACTGTGGCATATCCTGTGAGAATAGCAGCTAAAGATCCAGAAGTCTGATGCAAGATTGCTTAATAATTGCACAACTCTCTTGAAAATTCACTTTAAAATCATATCTAAACTCTTTAGAGATAGGAGCTTGTTTGTGTAAAGACACATGTTAAACTATTGTATTTTCAATCCAGGTAAAGGCTGACAAAACTCAGCTTAAATATGCATTTCTTCCCACTTGATTTATTCAGCCTGGAGAGTCCTAAGGTGGGGATTCTCTAGAATGTGAACTGCTCCATAATCTCAATCCTTCCTCTGGATGCCTAATTCAGATCTCCCACATCTTTGTGAATGGAGAGGGAAGAAGGGTCCAAATGTGAGAGAACCACTGACTCAAAAACTGGTGCTGATATTCCCTGCTCTGTTTTCCAAATCCTTTTGCAATAATTTCCATTTCTACTCTTGAGGTTTTTATGTGTCACTCTCTCTTGTGCATCATTTAAGATGTCTCTACACTGGAATTGGATCAAACACTAATCACCACAGAATGTGAGCTCTTTCCTGTACCATGTGTGAATATGTTGTGCTGCCTGCACCCGTACTGGACTTCACTGATACCTTCTCTTCTCCAGCTGAGCTAACCAATATAATACATCTTTTCTGTTTTATCTTTCAATCAATGGATCATTCTCTTACTTCATGGGCATTTAATATCTTTGAGAGCCTTTAATAAGAGACTTCCCTTACATACACTTGCAGAGACCATCAGGGAATTACACTGATTTCTGAAGCATATCTTCTCTTTACAACTGCTGTGTTGGCTCTTCTCCATATGGCCTTTAAATTCACGTAATTTAAGGGCCACATGCCCAAAATGCTCAATCTTTACAACAGTTGCTATTCAATTTTTTTCAACTAGGATGTCAGTAATAATGCCTTGTTAATTTTTCTTATTGCATCCACACCTTCACCTATCAGCTGTTCAAATTGAAACTGATCTTAGGAGAATTAATTGGACCTCATACCTTCCAGAATGCTGTTAAAAATTATATAAAGAAAATTCTGCACAGTACAGTCTCAGAGCAGCTAAATTTATCTTATTTATGTAGTTCTTTTTACAAAGACATATACATAAACACAAGTTTCATAAAAGCACAGAACTGGTGGAGAGTCTTTTACTGAGGTAGAAACTAGCAGCAAATTAATTATGGCAAAGACACAAGGTAGCACTAATATCTTTAAGAGGTGCTTTTTTTTCTTTGATCTCATATAAAAGACTGCCAGGAACACTTCCATGCTAAATGAAAAAGAATTCTACAAGTATTTTAATAGCACCTGGCAGCTTGTACTGGCTCAGAGCTGCACTCTGAAACTAAACCCAGACTTCTCTTCACAAGAAACACATTCAGAGACCTAAGTCTGTTTAATGAGTATTAATTTGTTCATGAAGCTGACAGGTGAATTTCCTCTTCAATCTACATTATATTGCATGTTCCTTTTGTTGGTTTCTGGGGAAAAAAAACAGCAGCAGCCCTTATTTAAAAACAAACAAAAAAAACCCCTTATGATGAGATTGACACAAAAAGAAACTTGTTTCTCATCAGTAATTGCTTCCCCCTGGGCTTGACAATGTTTACAAATGAAACCTTTTCCTTCATATATGGCTTGACCTCTCATGAATTATAACTGCTGCTACTGATTCACTCCTCCCTGCACACAAGGCTTGCTATCTCAATTTTGTACTGTAATTAACTATTTTCTGATGGCATATTTGTCACCTTCAGCTCTCCTGGTGTTTATACATCTCCACATATTAGCAGGCAATTCAAAAACTGTTATTAGCAATATTAATATCCTAAGAGCTTGTTTGATGTGAATGAGACACGGGGCTGGGCTACCTGACTGCAAGGAATAAGGTTTTTTGTTGGTGGGTTTTTTTTAGTTTGTTATTTATCTAGCAACTTGCAGTCTCTGTTCACAAGGATCTTAAGCAGTCCAGAAGGAAATATAAAAAAATAATGAGTGAAATTTATAATTTAATTTGACCATTTCAAAACTACCAAAGAGTGAAGCAATAAAAAAAGAGAATAGGTATAATTTTGTTGTTTTACTTTTAAATTAATTTTTTGCTCTTGAAAAAAATAAATCAAAATAGGCCACATCTTTCCTCCCAAGACCAGCTTCAAAGTAGGATCTGTTGCACTAGAAGGAAAAGCAAGACCAAACAAAAGAGGAATGCCATATTTCAGGTATTCAAATCTAACTGCCCATATGATTCTTCCAAAACTTCATGGTTGTTTGTTTTTTTTTTCCTTACTTCTCTTCTCTATATTCTCATTTATACCAATATTACCACAGCAAAATTCAGTGCAACCCTTGAAAATCATTGTGACTTGGTACTGAGAGTTTGGTCCAAGAGAGAGAGATACTCACTCACAGACTCAACTCAGTGTGCTTCAGAGCTGGTAATTTAAAACCTCTCAACTGCAATCCTACCTTGCTACACTTACAACCTTAAGACAGTGAGCTTCCCATTTTGCATCTTGCTCCACATTTCCCATGGTCTCCTGCAGGCCACAGTTAACACACCCCATATCTCCTTCCCTCTTCCCCCAAAGAGCACTGGAGGAGGGATTGTCTGCACGCTCATGAGCTCGGGAGCCAAGGATCAGGCAACCCTCTAGTGCTTGTCAGGCAGGAAGGACACCAGAGCTCAGAGCCCCGGGGAGAGCGGGACAAACATGGAAGGGATGTGTGAGAGACAGAGCCCAGTGGGCATGGGAACAGGAAGGGCAGGCAGAGCTGAGGAGGGATCCATTTTGTTCAGTGTTTTTCTTAAAATGCCATTGATGAATTTAAGCATCTGCTAAATAGAAATTGTGTACAACCAGGATTTTATTTTTTTTTTTACGGAGAATATGATTGGAAAGGCCCCCATGTGCTGCATGGTGCTCACAGCCCTGGGACAGCAGGGGCTGAGTGAGAGAATTCCCAGTCCCCAAGACAGTTTGGCAAGGGACAGATAAGGGACAGATCATACCTCAAGCTAAGTTCTGAGATGGCTTTGGGTATGCACAAGGGGACAAACCAGCAGCTGCTCTTCCTCAAAATTATCTTCTAACATAACAAAGCACGTTTCAAAAGCCATCAATATCTAGATTAACAACATTCTTTAGAGGCTCCACATGTGAAGCACCTGGAACCATCAATGAGTATTTTCTTTTATTATAAACAATACTACTTGAAATTATGTGCACCATGTAGTAATGAAAAATAAATTGCATGCTGCATAACTATTAGTGCGCACTAATATAGTCACATTTGATTGCTAAAGCTTTTGTTATCCAAAAAGTCAGAGCTTTTTCCATTTTGCTAACCCATGAGAAAAAGGAATTACTTTGGCAATGGTAACTTACTTGGGGTTGAAGGGCATCCAAAAGCCAGGATCTGCAAACCTCTTATTTCTCACTTAATGAGAAATAGATTTAATAGATTTAAACCTAATCTATTTGTTTTTAAAGACTTGATTGAGATCCTCCATTACATGCTGGACTGGAAATATATTGAAAATTACAATTTTGCAAAGGACATTTTATAGACATCCCATATCACAGCAAATTTCATCAGCTTCTTTTAAAATACATAAATGAAAATATGCATTTTGTGTTCAACATTTAAATCAATGTAGTTCATGTAGTGCAATGTAATTAAGACACTAATTAGCTTTTCTGACAAATGGTGAATTTCCAGCAATTCAAAGTACTGAAAATATTTTCATTTATTCTCTACTCTTACTACTCTCTTTTTCAGACATAAAGCTATGTATATTTATGTCTATTTTTTCCCCTCAACAGAAGAAATAAATTAACAGCATCAGGAAAATGGGATTTTACAATGAGTTAGCATTTATCACACCAAACCACTAAGACGTCTTGCTCAGCTGGAACTGTGCACATTCCCAGATGGTGTATTGGATTATAATTTCACAAAATGAGTTTATTCTCTCAACAGTTTCTCTTGCAATTTCCTCTGAAAAGTCATCTAAATATTTCCACAGTCTCTACTCCTACTCCCTGTGGATCCTCCCATATCTTTTCTGTATGGCACTATTTTATTTTGCTATTGTGGAATATTATATGTAGGAATTACACTACTGAGATTCTCCTATGGCATTCTTTTTATTCTTTCATTATAATATTTATATTAGGTTCTTTACAAGTTAGCTTTTTAAATTTTTTCATCCAATACCTTTCACACAGTTCACGGTCACTGCGCCTGATATCTTTAATAATTAAATGATGACTTCATATGTCCATGAAGGACAATGAAAAGGAAAAATGTATCCATGTTGGCTTCTAGGTGATAGGAGAGCTGCAGAAACTCTAGCAAGACAACAGCATTTGTGCTGGATGGTAAGAACAACTCAGTGGCCTAGAGCCTGGGTCAGGAGGTGACCCTGGACTTGCTGGATATTGGCACTGAGTGCCAGCCCCGGGAGAAGCTTCTCCTGCTGCAGAGATGGGATATAACAGCAGATCCACTTTGCTTTCACAGTACACACTGCCCAAACCATCTGGAGTGCTGGTGGCTGGGGGCTGAAGAGGAGGCAGTAGCAATGAGAGGCCAGAGATGGTTTGTGTTTACCCACAGTGATGTGAGGAGCCCGGCACCAGCTGGGTTAATGACCTGTGAGCAATGGAGGCACCTCCTGAACCTTCCCAAAACAGAAAGATCTCCTTAGAGGCATCACCTGTAACAGCCTCCACCTGAAGGTCATGAGGCAGAGAGAAATATGCTGATGTGGACTATTTTAGAGATGAAACACAACATTTTCCTCACCTAATCTGGGTTCACCCAAACTTAATTCTATGATTCTATATTAAGTATATCAAGGAAAGAAACAGGTTTACAGCTAAATGAGCAGGTGACATTGCTCAGAACATAATCCAGTCATAAGAATGGGTTTTATTTGGCCTTAGGGCTTGTCAGTGGCATTGTATAATTATATAATCCAACAAACATGGACGGACATTATTGTCAATTTGTCCTCAAATGAAGAGTTCTCATTAATGTACTGATTTTGTTTGTACAAGGGGAAGGAAGCTCATGTGTAATTTTTGGTGGTGGGAGATTACAGCTCTCATTAATATAACATCTCCTGTTAAACTGGAGGCTTAGTTTGCTAAAATATTTGCATATTTCAGAAGTTCAAAAATTCATTGTTTGCTGTGCACATATGTTCAATATACCTCAAATAACAGTGGACCAAACTCACATGATTAACACAGCAGTTACAGTATTGCAGTGACACCCCTGCTACTGCAGACCTCCAAAAGAAGCCCATTTTTTGTAGTTTGTGTAGATGTGAAACAAAACACAATTTCTGATAAGCATCACTCTTGTTCCGAGAGATAAGCAATGAAACACAACCATATACTCTCAAAACTATTTTGCTAAGTGACACAGGCAAATCTGATATCAAGCTAAGCCTCTTATTTGGTTATAATCACTGTGTGGATGCCGATTCTGTTCACACAGGGCATGTGGAAGTTCCTCAGTCAAACATCATTACTGGTTACTAACAGAACATCTCATACATAAAACATAAAAGTTTGCTTGGCCTTTACACTTCACCTTGTGCATTGTCTCAAATAGTTTAGCATGCACAACATATTAAAGAAAAAAATAATTTAGGAATCTACAGTCTTAACAAACATGAACAGTAAGCAATATTTTCTGTTCCACTGTAATCTTTGCTGTCCACAACATCACTTCCTGGACATGCAAATGAGAAAATAAGGGGGTGATATTTAAATTAATAGACTATATAATTAATTATACATATATATAAAATTAATACACATATTCACTATGTGCTGCTCTTAAAAAATCCTGCACACAGTAAAGCTATTTTAGCTGTCATTGCACCTGGATTAAAAAAAAGCACCTGGAAAGTAACCATGTTTTGAAGTTGAGCTGTGCTTTTCCATCTGCCTTACTGGAGCTCTGGTGACTAACCTGTAAAACTATTCATGCATTTCTCCATAATTTACTCTTTTCAACCATTTACTCTATTTAATGCAACAGGTTAACCTTCACAGAAAGTATAATGAAGAAACAAATAACCATTTCAAAATTCACAAATTTGGTGTTTAACAAAAATATGCAAACCCTAAATGAGTAAATGGATACATTTACTTTTTCATTAACAAGTGTAGTTCTTTGGGATTTTTTTTATTTTCCTCATGCATTTTATATTTTCTAGATGACAGATTTTACTAGCAATGGTTCAACCCACGAAGGCTGCATACTGGAACTAGCATGCAGAAATACATTTATACTCCTATACACATAAGATCTATATATACATATATACCTATTTACACAAACATATATGCACAAAAATAACCTTTCTGACACCTAAATGCACTAGAGCATTTAAGCAAAGCATGAGAGGAAGCAGGATACATATGAATTGGTAGATCTGAAGATCAGCTGCCGGCCTGGCAAAGAAATGCTTTTTCTCTGGCAGTTTGTGAACATACATTCTTAGATGTGAGTCATATGTAGGACTGTATCACACACACACATAAAATAACACGTCATTTACAAATTACAGACATTTCACATCTAAGCATTCCTGGAACATTACTGAATGCAAACCTTTAGTACTGCAGTTCATTGCAGACACAATTTAACAGAGTAGGAGATGTCTTTCCCAAGATAACTTGCCCAAATTGTCATGGATTATTTTCTAAGTGTACAGAAAAATATTACTCATGTTTCAAATGAATTTGCTGTCAAGACCAAGAAGTGAGAAGGACAAACAGTCAGGCTGTGGTTATTTAGTCATCTCAGATGGCTAAAGACGTGGCTTTTCCCCAGCAGTTCAAGCCCTACCTTCCACTCTGGAGATGCATAGCTGTGCTGGTTTTGGATGGGATAGAATTAACGTTTTCAGAGTAACTGGTAAGGGGCTGTGTTTTGCATTTGAGCTGAAGACAGTGTTGATAAAACAGGGATGTTTTAGTTAATACTGAGCATTGCTTACACAGAGCTAAGGCCTTTTCTGCTTCTCACCCCACCCCACCAGTAAGTGGGCTAAGGGTGCACAAGAAGTGGGGAGATGACACAGCTGACCCAAGAGATACTCCATACCATACAGCTCATACTCATATATAAAGCTGGGAGAAGAAAGGGAGATGCTCAGAGTGAAGGAGTTTGTCTTCCCTAGTCACTGAGCACCTGCTTACTCGTGGGAAGCACTGAATGTATTCCTTATTTTTGCTTTGCTTTTGTGCATGGTTTCTGCTTTCCCTATTAAGCTTTTTTTTTTTTT
>WEIU01005247.1:43790-59142 GCA_013389925.1 Aegithalos caudatus | reverse complement strand
GTTTGTTTGTTTGTTTGTTTTTTAAATCTCAAACCATCAGATTTCTCACTTCTTTTCCAATTCTCTCCCTGATCCCATTGGTGGGGGAGTGAGTGCCTGCATCTGGCTTGGCTGCTGACTGGGACTAAACCATGAAAACAGCAGAGCCAATTGGGAAGATATATTTTTCAAATACACAGGAAACAAGAGTATTCAATTTTGACATAACTGG
This sequence comes from Aegithalos caudatus, assembly GCA_013389925.1. Lineage (NCBI taxonomy): Eukaryota > Metazoa > Chordata > Aves > Passeriformes > Aegithalidae > Aegithalos > Aegithalos caudatus. The sequence goes on along the minus strand of WEIU01005247.1, from coordinate 58,931 downwards.
AGTTTTCCTGGTACAGCCAAAGGTCTTCCAAACACCTCAAAGTACTCCATAACCTGGAGGCAGGACATAGAGCTAGGGCTTCAAAGACTAAATCATACACCCCTGCTGGGCTTGATTCAGGGACATACAGATAGTTCACATCTAACCCTATTTCTCTGCCTTTAACCATCCCAGTTTCTCCAGTGGTAGGCCCAACCTCAGACCTGAAGAAAAATCATGTTGTAATACAGGTCTGGAGTTGGAATCATTAATGGTAAAGAGTTTTGGTATCTGAAGAGACAGAAATTCCTGTTCAATTTATGCTCTTCAGCCACAGGAAGATGCCACATGCAGCACTGACCACCCCAGCAGAGGTGACTTGTTTTTTTCAGCTCATCCTGAATGGACCAGAGCAAACAGGTAACATTCAGACACACAGCTGCAAAAGAAACCCACATCAGCTTTGACATTCATCAAAGTAATGAGTTATGAGGGTTAAAGGTTCAGAGAAAGACTTTTCCTGGTATTATTTTCCCTTAATGGTTAATCAAAAAGAGCGGTTCATCAGAAAGCTGATTCTCACAAACTTTGGCTACCCACGGATAGCAAAAACACTTTTTCTCTCCCTATTTCTCTCAAATACTACCTTTTCTTTTCCCCTCCCAGCCCTTCCCAACCCCCCACCCAGCCCAACACACACAAATTTTGCACTCTTTTCTGTGCAGTTCTTTCTGCTAGGAAACATTTGATTACATCTTCTTTTATGTTCAGAGTTTTCTTTAAATTCTGCTTGGATTTTTTTGGCTCTTTATTCTTGAAGTTGCCATTTCTGTGAATCATTAATTCAGAGATGCATGAACAATCTTACTTGATAGACTGTGTATTATGTTACCTCTCACTTTCCTCTGTTATCTTACATGTTGTCAAATCAGACTTCAAATTATGTCACAGCTATTCTTTCTGAATGGTTAATTTTTCACTGAGAGTTACACAGATGGGCAATTATTTTAAGGCTTGAATACCTGCCAACAATTGTAGTGGCATAAAGCTGATCTCCAAAGTCCACACAACCTCAGAGAACACCAAAAAAACAGAAGACAACTCTGAATGTAAACTATTCCAATTTTTACGGATGGCAAAGTTTAAAGAAAAATTTTCCACACCTTTAAAAAAAGCCTTCAATCACTAAAATCATGTACTTCTGTATATATGAACATACAGAACTGCACATTTTAAATCCCAAAGAATAACTAGAGAGAACCAAACCAACCAATGGAATAATTGTTTCATTGATTTCTGTATTTTAAAAGAAGCATACTACTCAGGGAAGAGGTGGGGTAACCATCCTTTAAGCTTCACGTATTTAGCTATAAAAAGGAATAAAATATAAACACTACTCTTGAAAAAGAAACATTACCTAGAGAAGTGGGAAGTGGGTCACTTTCCATGTCTTCTAGCCTGACAGCAGAATGTGACTAACAAATCCTCTTTTAACTATCTGTTATTTATTCACTGAAACTGGGACAAGGAGCGTGGAGACCCTCAAATAAGGTAGAAAACTATCCTTGCGCTGTGGCTGTCTCCTGCTGCTGGCATACATTGGTTCTGCATCCTGACACTGCTACTGCTGCAATATTACAGAATAGCCCAGGGCACAACTGAGATCAAAAGAAATCACCAGACTTACTTCTACATTCACCATGAACAATAACATACACAGAAAAGAGTTTATCTAAGTATACAAAGTCATACAGCACCCAGCCAAGTCTGGTATGCACCTAAAACACCTGCTGCCTTCCCCTCTCTCCTCCTAAAAGCTCTCCAAAATTTTTATCAATTTTCCACAACTCTGAAACAAACCACCAGATGCTCTGAAAAAATGTACATTGAGAATTATGACTTCATGTTTTCAATAGGATGAAACAAAACAGTGATAATAAGGATGAAACAAGACAGCCATCTAAAGCAGACTTACAACAGAAAGCATTGCCATGAAGCAATCCATGCTTCAAGCTGCAAGGGGAGAAATCTTTGATATCCTGAAGAATCATTTACAGAGAGACATGAATATTTGTTTCCAAATCTATAAATAATTAAAGAAGTTAATAGCTAGGTACACGAGCCAATCTTGTCTGAAGGGAAAATTCAGAAACTGTTGCAAGCACTTCTTCAATGACATCGACTTTCTCAAGCATAGTAGACTTCTCTCAACAGTGAACAATGAACATGTGATGTTTCATAAGCAGACTCAGAAAAGGCTGGGTGCTGAACCACAAATTTCTATGAGAAATTTCACCAGGACTTTGTTCAGTACTTTAGTAGACAATACTAGCAAGTGCCATCTCCATAGAATATATACTATTAGAATAAAAGGGAAAGAGAATTCAGGCAAACTGTAAGAACAAGCCCTGCTCTTATTTGAGTATTTCCCTGATTTTATAATAATTTTGTTTCATGGGAGGTATATTCACATACTATTCTCTTTCCTTTTCTCTATTTCTTTTCTACAAATTTAGAGAATGGTCATGTTTGTAGAACTGATGTTGTAGAAACTGCTAGAGAATTTTGAAAAAATCCTGACATTGATTAGAGATGCACAAAATTGCATGTTTCTACATGAACACATGACCAGGCCTTGAGAGCCACAAAGATCTCTCTTGGCATGAGTGTCCTACTAACCAATTACAGTCCATGAGTAAATAAGGATTGAGAAAGTGAAGGGAACACACAGAACATGTTAGTCTTTTATGATTAGCAGGACAAAAAACACACTCCAGTGCTAAGTTTTAAAATTTCATTTCAATAAATTAATTGTGCTGTTGAAACAGAGCTGACTTTATAAACCACATGCAGTTGTGATTCCAGAGCATGCAATAATTAAAGATATAGTCAGTACCTGCTGCAGAGTTCTCTATTTTCAAGAGGAGTGAAGTTAATTAACCTCTGGCTTTCCACAAGCATTAAAAACAAGAAGCAGCCTCCTAGACTCTGGTGATTTGGCCAGAACTGGTTTAGTAAAGCAGCTTATCTATTTACCATCACAGGGACTACCAAATGCATGTTCAGCTCTTCATAGAGGAAGGACTGACTGTTCGTCTAGCTCATGGCTACTTCAACCAAAACAGTCCCCAGACCTGAGTAGAGGTATTAATGGTGGTAATCCCCCAGCCAAGGGGAGGGAAGACTGCACATCTCAGAGAATCATGAACTTGGTGAATGACTTCACACAGCAGGTAACAAAATAAGCAGTAGTTAGCATAGAGATGGGCATGAGAAAAAGCAATGGACTACAGGGGAAAACAGGCACATGATGAACTGAAAAAACTTAATTAGGAATTAATGTGAACTCTTCTACTGCTCTCATTCAAATCAATGCTCTCTGAGCAGAATACCTACACGATTGGGCTGGCCTTGCAACTCGGTGACTGCTAATTACTACCTGGACTGAGAAAGATGCTCCACTGTTTTAATACTTGAAAGAGAACTGGGTTGACAACCTCTGTATAATTAGTTTCCTAACAAGAGGAAGGATTTCAAATGTAGGACGCCTGAGGAGGAAGGAGAGAGGAGGAGTGCCCCATATTTGTAAATACATTTTTGTTTATTCTTTCCTTTCTGGTAACCTCCCCTTTGTTTTCATGCACTGTAAGGGACAAGTAAACATTAATGGCATAAAGCATATTATTATTCATTAGCACTGTTTTTCTTATGTAAACCTACCCTATCTTGTTGACTTTCACATTTCTGATTTCACATTTCATTAGAGAGACTCACTATATTTAAATACATATATAAATTGCCATTACAGCATTCCTTTAAAAGAAAATGGCTACTACAGCTGACCAAAAAACTCTCATTAAAACAATTTTCAATGACAGTGTGCCTTAGAAGCCAGTGTTTTTGCTAAGTATTATTAAGTAATTTAAAATAACACCTGGAGTGTTTTTTCTTGAATCAAAATATTTTATGTCACAGCAACATCTGTTGTAATGCATATTTTACTTCATTCACTCATGGGTGTTCCCCATATTCAGTCATACCATCACTGAGAGTAGATTTCCACTGATATCCCAGAATGGCAACACACCACAATCATTTGATTTAGTATTACAACTGAATACTTAGGCTGGAGAAAAACATCAAGGATGTCATTAACTTCTAATACTGTCATGCTGCTAATAATCAAAAAATTGAGTAAAAGTCAAAATTAATTTGGTGTAGAAGAAAAAAGTAACATTTCCTTAAGTTAAATCTTACATATTATTTTATCTCCATTTTACAGTAGGTTTTGCAAATATTTCAGTTTTGTAAACATGAACTCAAAGCAAAGTGCTTTCTTCTTCTCCTCTTGTTATGTTGCTTCAGCTTCCTTTATTCACCAGAGCCAAACCCTCCATGTCTCCACCTGGAGCTTTTCCCATCTCACATTTGTCCATCTACCCCTGCAGAAAACCCAAAACACAAGTCCCACAGCAACTCTCTCTCTCTCAAGACAAGGACCTACATTAGAGAATTATCATCTGCTTCCATGGTACAAATGCACAAGGCAAATGTGGAAGTAACTTCAGTCCTTCTTTCTTGGGATTCTCCAACACAACAGCAAAACTATTTTGCCACATAGTTTCAGTGACTAATAGAATGCAGCCATGAAAGCCCTCTTGGACAGCCCAATGGAGAAGGAAAAATAAGCTATGATATTTTATAGGAAATTTTTAGAAGCATCTCTGATCTACTGGAGATTTCTGAAACCTCAGAAATCTTCTGAGACTTCACAATCTCTAAAGTATCATTGTAACACTACTAGCACTGAAGAAAAATGAATATTAATACAAGAAAATACAGATGGAAAGAAGAAAATTAAAATTCGCAGAAAATAAATTAAATAATAATAATAAAATCTCATTTCATTCAGATATATTTCAGTAGTATTATTATTGCCATGCAACCTGAAACATCTGAAATAATCACAGGACAACAAAACCTGAAAGACAAGGTGAAGAACTGCTTGCTTACCAACATTTTGCTGCCCCTATTTCCCTACCTCCTTTGTTGGCAAGAAGCCATTAGCCAACTGTGCTGAGATTTGACTTGGAAAAAAATTTTCTGCCAAATCCCAGCATCTGTAAAATCAAAGAGAAAATTTTGGAATGGGTTCTATATCTGTACTGATTGTCAATTGTCTTAGACATAGACAGCACATCATTCTAAACTCTTTGGTCTGAGAAAGCTACCATTGTAGCATAAGTTTCATATAAGTGTAAACAGATCAGAGACATGGGTATTCCAACATTTACCATTACTGTCTGAAGTTTTCACCAATGCCTTCTCCTTCCCCAGGCCAGTTAGCACCAAAAAAAAAAAAAAAAAGGTCATACTCACCTTCAATAACCAATGAAAGAGTGAATGCATAAAGACACTGGAAAGCTAAAGGGCATATATGAAAAGAACAGCATTTCTTTTCATTTCTATGAGCATAACACTTCTTTCTAAGCACTGTCTAAAAGGGGAGGGTTTAGGCTACTTGTATTTTTAATAGGAAAAATATTCCATGAAAATGTGATCCTGTAAGCTAATATTCTAATTTATATGGCACAAGGCTTTAAATGCCTGTCTACATTTAAAGCCATGTTCATTTAATAGCCAGTCAGCCCACCCCACCTTTAGCTATCTCCAGAGGGCAGAATGGATTCCCATTAGTAATTCTCAGGCTTGGAGAAAGCTCTGATCTGTGCACAGGGTTTACCAAGGTCTTCTTTCTCTGCAACAGAGACAAATGGGGGCAATCCTCAAGAGACTTGCTTCTGCTGTTTTCTTCTGATGAAGCGACCTTTTGCATCTCCCGTTTTTTATTAACCAAAGTACAGCTCTCATCAATAACCACAGGAAAGATACATCTAACTTCCTTTTAGTGTTTGGGGTTTTTTTACCCCAAACACAAGGCTAGACTATGAGGATTGCATCCATTGAGGTTTAACAGTGAAAATGGCAACACCATGTATTCCATCTTTGTAAAAGTTAGTGAAATACAAGGAAAAAGAACTGGCAGGGGTGGGAGAATAGGCTCTTTACACAGAGGCTCTCCACAACCTTTAAAATATAATCTTCACCATATAGACAAATAGAGACCATAAATAATGCACATATTCCACATCACCACCTTCACCACTTACTCACATGAAGGCTAAAGTTTTGTATGCAGTTCTGATCCAGAGTCAGCGCAACATAACATTGATGTTGATGGTGCTACTCTGATTACATTTTTATTATGTAAATTAAGGGTACAAATTTTGCCTTAAAGAAATACTAGATATGATGCCGTTTCTGTAACATCTATGGTTTCTTTGTTGCATGGGTTTTTTCCCCTTTTTATCTCCTTAAAAGCACAGCCATCTTTCCTTCTCATAGGGTAGAATTTGGAAAGGTTTCCTTTTTATAGAGATTGAACTATGTCCTATAAATATCGTTCCTACTATATCTATATGATCTAAGATAATGGCTGTAATAGGAAAGACAATGAAAAATAATGAATGAGTTCATTTGAAATACAGAAGGCTTTGTCTTTGTCAATAGCCAGAGGATGCCATAAAATAAAATAATCTCTTAAAAATGCCAGTCCACCAAAGTAGTCAATAGATATAATGGTAAGCACTTTCTAATCAATAGTGATAAGTCAGTGTAACTTGGCTGACAGATGCTTCTTCAACACTGGCTTTTTCTAATACCTAACTCACTAGCATAAATATATTAGGCCAATGCTCTTTGATCCCACCTTGGTTTCTCCTGTTTCCTCCACTCAGACACAGGCTCTTTGACCACCAAGGTGCCCTCTGGCCTACTCATCCCTCTCTATATCCCTGAAATTTTGCTTCCCAGTTTGCCAAGGATATCCAATTTGCCTTTCCTCCCATGAAGCAACACTACAAAATAAGCACATGAAGCCCTTTCAAATAAAATCAAGTCCCTTAAAGTACACCTGCCTCTGGAAAAGTTGAAAGAGCAAATCGCATTAGTGAGGGTATCAGTTGCCTGAAGCAAGATTACTTAACAAAACTGAGAGCCATGTGAGATGCACTGTGCATCTTAAACAACCCCAGAGACCAGCAGACATGACACAGACACAGGACCTGACAGAAACCAGCACCTGCAGGTCAGCTGGGGCACTCAAGGCTCTCTCAAGTGAATGTGGAGGTTTAGGCTCACACAGCAGCAGCATCTGGCCCCTAAGGTGTTACTCAAAGTTTTCAAGCGCTGCAGTAAGAAGAAATTAAGAACCTCTGAAGTAAAAGAAGGCCTGTGACTAAGGCTGTCATCCCTCACCTCCAACACAGCAGGAGGGCACTGTTAGAAATGGATCTTAATATCGATGAGCCTCTGTACTCTGTGTCTGCCTGCTTTGGCCAAAGGAATTCAGATTTATTTGATGTTTTAATGGCTTTAACAAAGTAGCAACACTTGAGATACTGATCCCACTGTGTAATCTTAACAGAACTCATGAACCATGGAAATATGAGCACTAACAGCACCAGAAGTTATTTTCTCTATTTCATAACAACCAAATTTTATTGACACACGCCCATAGATGTCTCACAAAATTAGAGGATCAGAGACGATGACATGATATTACCTGCACTGTCAATCCCTGTGTGTATGCGTACACTGGGTGAAGTAGAGGGAGATAAGGGAATTCTTCAGATGCATTAGAAATTATACTTGAGTAACAAGGCAAGGATTAAAGTAAATTCTGCCAAAACTTAAACAGATATGTAAAGATAACATGTAAAATATTCTAGTGGTATTATCTTCTACATTTTAATAATCCCCCAGTTAACTGAGCAGATAACTCCTTTATCTCACAGTTGACAACTGAAAGTGCTTCATGAATTTTGAGAAAAAGCATGAATTATATCTGAAACACAGTATGCCCCAAATCCAAAAAATATCAGCTGACTTTTCAGTGTTGGCAATTGTATTTTTTAAGAGAGTACTAAATTCAGTTCCAATAATCCCTTATTATAAGGGGGAAAACAAAATCAATCAAGAAGTGTTTATCCTTCTGCTTTGCTTGTGGGGGTGGGGGGAAATATACACTGTGGTGTTGACTGGCTTGTAGTCAATTCAACATAACTTTACTATGGCAACAGTTGCATCACTTCGTATCATGCAGTCTCAGATGAAAAAATTAAACCAGCACCTCCTCCTTTTATTCCTGTACTTTGATCTTCTTGGAAGTGGATTTAAAAAGCGCTGCTTCGCAGATTTCTGTGTCACTGAGACAGTGCTTGTAAGATTTCTAACTGATTGAGCAGATTTTTGCTATTCACAATTAATCTAGTAAAAGCAATTGGCTCTGAAAGCTCCTTTGTGCTACATGGTACATCCAGTACTTAGGGGGTTAAATGCATGAAATGGATCACTGGGTTGAAAATAGAAATCACTGTTAAAAAAATATGGTACCAGGAGAATTAGGCACAACATAATATTGTAACCACTGAGAATTCTCAACAGTAAAATAAAGCCTTATACTCCCAGCATTTTCATTAGTTTTCCAGTAGTGCTGGATGCAGTGTGAATTACAATGAGGAAGAAAGCAGTGGTTGCTCTCTTTAAAGAACATGCACTGTATAGGGGAAAGTAATTTCTTCAGATCATACTGTGCTTGTTATTGGTTTGTATATGCTGGTATGCATTTTAGCACTTAGAGATTATATTTCTCTCCATTGCAGGCGATTCTGCATATAGCCTGAAAAACAATACATGTTTAGAAGCTCTCAAAATGAATCTCATTGTAAGGCAAATATTTGTTTAGGAGCATAAACAGTGATATAAATCTGTAGAAAGAGCATCTGCACCAATTTTTTCATTGAGAGGATGTTTTTTCAGTCTGGACAGGATGCGCTGTGTTTTTGTTAAAACTGCAGAAGATAACATGAAGACGACTAAAACCTAAAACTGGACAAAAATTGAGGTTAAGAGAAGGTTCTACTACAGAATATTGTTTTGTTTTGTTAGTAGTTAGCATCAGAAGAAAAAAGGAAAAAAAGGGGGCGGAAAGACAAAAAAAAAAGGAAAGAAAAGGAGAAAAAAAAAAAAAAAAAAAAAAAAAAAAAAAAAAAAAAAAAAAAAAAAAAAAAGGGGGGGGAAGGAAAAAAACCCAACCAAAACAAACAACAAAAAAATGCCCCAGGAATAAACTCGTTTGGGCAAATAGAGCATGTATTTGATGTGATTTAATCCTGGCCCAGTCAAAATCAGTACAGTACTAAAATACCACCAATTATCTTGCAAAACAGGCAAATACACTTATATGTACAGATCTCCTAATTTCTCTGAAACCACTACTTACATAAATCTTTAAGAATTAAGCATATGATCTGTATTTAAAGGAGGATTTGAGTTGATTCAGGCCTTAGCTTGAACCTTCCAAAAACTTATTTGGGGAAACTTGTAAGCATGCATCAAAAAACAAAACAAAACAAAACAAAACAAAACAAAACAAAACAAAACAAAACAAAACAAAAAAAAAACAAAAAAAAAAAAAAAAAAAAAAAAAAAAAAAAAAAAAAAAAAAAAAAAAAAAAAAAAAAAAAAAGAAAAAAAAAAAAAAAAAGGATGTGCTCTGTTTTCAGATGCATGATATTATATTATCTGTAAGACCAAGCTCAGATCAACCTGCACAACCACTGGAAAACTGGAGCTTCTTATTCTTAAGAACCCAATCAGGTAAGACAAAATTGTACAGAGCCTGAAATATTCTCTGTATCACAATATGCTCCTCTACCAGGAGGACTCTGGTATGAATTCAGTGATGTGCCACAGGCAGAAGTTTGTGCCAAGTAATCCTTGTAAGAGCCTAACTTCACACAAATCCCTACAATGCAGAAAGCCTGAAAAACGCTGAAAACTAATTGCTTACCTCCTAAACAATTACCCATCCTACATGATACGGACATTTCACATCTTTTACACAGCGGATTTCAATGTAATTCACAGAAACACTGACAACTGCTAGAGAGAGCCTCTGCCTCTGCTCAGACAGAGTTGCCTACAGCAGGCTGCCCAGGACCATGACCCACCAGGTTTTGAGCACCTCTACAGATGCTGACTAGACAAAATCTTTTCCAGTATCTGATCACCCTTAGAGAGAAAAAGCTTTTTCTTTATTCCAGACAGAACTTCGCGGGATTTTTATTTCTGCCCATTGCCTCTTGTACCATTCACGGGCACGCCTCCACCATCCTCATTCACTCTAATTAGGCATTTATACACAGTGATAAAATTGCCCCTGAGCCTTACCATCTCCAGGCTCATCATCAACTTGGTCAGCACAACATGTTTTGGATTTTTATTTTCAAATTTTAACATTATGTCCTACGTTGTCTCATTATCCACCTTATTTTGATGTGGCACTGCCTTTCCCTCAGGAAAAGAAAGGTGAGTTTTTGTTTGTTTTTTAAGGAATGGATTTTAAAAAACTGTATTTTTTTCACTACATAAAGGAAAAGATTTGTCTTTAAACAACTATGCTAATAACAGAAGACTCTAAATCATGCAATTAACAAGTATTAAAGCTTTCTTTCTTAACAAATAATCTGATATTGTTCTCTTGAGGATTCTTTCTTCTTTCTATTCCCCAAACACAAACAGCAAGCTGTTTACAAAGTCATTAAGATTAAATATTTACTGAAGAAAAGTAAATAGATTTCAACAAGTAATAATCAGATTTTCTGTTTTCTGTTTTAGAGGACATACCTTAAATATCAAAATTGGTTGGACTTTTGTTGGACAGTGGCAATGAAATGTTGGGAATGCAATGTGTAGGGCGTTTGCTGTATTTTCAGAGGGATAACCAAAGTCACACAGCCCCTTTGACAAGGGACAAGGATGGGTGAGGGAGGGAATGGACACCAAATGATCTATCATGTTATACCTGATACCATTTACTCCCCTTATAGGATAGCAAAGTAGAATACCACCTGTTAAATCAGTGGTGGCTTCACATTATGACATAAAAATTATCATATCACTAATAAAGATTTCCCACATCATGAAATAAAGGTCTGATGCATCTCAGTCACTGGGTTTACTACAGCAGATCTTTATTTCATGAGGAAGATTCATATGAATGAATCAATTTCTCCTATGCAGATTGTCTGGGGTGAACAAGGAAGACACAACCCCTCTGTGAGGTTTGTCACACCTCCCAGATGCTGGAAAGCCCAAGGCTTTCCCTGGACAGCTGACAGTACAAAGCCTGGCTTCTGGGGCCTTGGCTCACATGGATTCACTGGCATCTCTGCTGCTAAAGGCAGTCCATACCCCAGCCTTTTCCTGCATTGGGCACTTCCAAACCAACCTATCACTGAAGCTCAGGCAAATATTGTGACTGTGAGACCTTCATCTTCTTGCCAAAGTCAGTGATGGCTTTAAGGCATTCCTGAATAACGAGACAGCAAGAGGAAGAGACTGAAAACCTTTGTTTTCCTAGCACATCTGGATAAAATCAGCCAAACTACAACAAAATAAGGACAGAGGAGGTAGCCACAGCTGACATGCTAATGTCTTTGAGAATGCAGATATCCAGCAAACAAAAGAAAGCAATCCTGAAGAACTAGCTATCCACTGTATTTTAACTTCAGTTTCCACTCCTCAGAAAAACAATTTTAAGACCTTACCCTAGAATTATCTGCATGGAAGTAAGGCAATGTCTTAATACCACGGAACTCCAGGAAATGGGCTAAGAAAGCATCACTTTTTCCTTGAAACACCTGAAGACTGCAGGGTAGAAACACAACAGTGTCACAACTGTCATGTTTCAAATACATGTTTACAAGTTTCAGGGGATGAGTGGAAGGATGAAGGGGCAACAGAGACAACTTGTGATGAATTGACTGCAATCCTCTTTCCCTGTTGCCTGTGCTGCTGCAGGATGGGGGGATAGGTAGGGAACATTAGGAGTGAAGCTGAGCCTGGGAAGAAGGAAGGGGTTTGCGATAAGATGTTTTTAAGAATTAGTTTTATTTTTAACTACCTTTCTCTGATTTAATTGGTTATAAACTATTTTCCCCAAGTGGTAGCTCTTTGGCAGTTACAGTAACCACTGAGTGATCCCCCCTGCCCTTACCTCAATCCTCGAGCCTTTTGTTGTATTTTCTCTCCCCTGACAGCTGAGGAGGGGAGTGACAGACCAGCTTTGGTGGGCACCTGCTGTCCGGCTGAGCCTAACATCACAGTAACACAGGCACCAGTTGTGCAGTGTGTCCATAACAGCAATACCTCCACACACCAAGGCAGTCCACAATATTTTTTGTGATCATGAATAATCAGGAGCCAGGATCCCTATTTTTGTCCCACCTGAAAGTCAAATCAAATCATAATTTGCAACTTAAACTCAAGCCCACTCTTAAATAGCAACAAACCAATGAACTGACTTTTTCGTGTTATCATTGCCTATTACAGAAAAAAGTAATAAGCAAAAAAATATGTCACATTTAGTGAACCACTCAAAAAAGTTGGTTCTGTCAATTACAAAAGATGCATCATTTCTTTACTGCATTTAACATAGAAAATGTCTCATTTTCAATTAAAAAACATTGCCTAAGACTTCAGGTGTTTTTCAACAAATATTGGAAACAAAAAAAAAAAGTGCATATTAAGGTAATCTGTTAAGAGTACTTATGTTTTTCCAGGTGTTTAGTGTGATTGGAGTACTACGTATTTGCATAACTTTTGGATTTTCTAGACATTAAAAGAGAAGGAAACAGAAAGAGAAGCCTGTGATTTATCAAGTGTTTTGTCAAGAAGGAAGAGCAATTTTCTTTTACAAGCCATCTGTACTGTTCACCATGTAAATAATTTTCTGTGCAAGATAACAAGATCATATTTCACTTGTGGGTTTAACATACACAGCAAAGTCCCTCCTCTATTATGTTCCACCACCAGAGGCCTCATTAAGAATTACCAATTAATAGCTATACTAGCAGGCACAATAATAAAAGGACATTTACATCTTAAGGTTTTCTTTCCTCTATTTTTAGCCATTTTATGGGAGGAGTGGACAACATATTTGTATGCAGTTTATGGATGTTTCCACCACAAGGTTTCTTGTAAAGACAAATTGTGATCACCTTCCAATGGCACCTCACAAAATCTCCTGAGTCTTTATTTATTTATATGGAATCCATCACTGCGAAGTCTAGGAGCACAAACAGATTAAAAACACTCCCCATGTGCACCAAGGCTGCTGTCATTGACATTGCCCAAGAAAGAAACTCTAGATTGTATTTTTTTATCCCCTCAAACCTGAGCACAGCAGGGAGAGTGTGAACTGAGATTTCCTTCCTGACTCTAAACCACTTTATTTACTGAGCATCCATCATAAACCAAATGGTGGATGCTTAAGCTGTGGAGAACATAGCAAAGCTTCAAACCTTTAATTTTCTTAACACTTTGATATGCAGTGCTGGAAAGACAGAAAACCCAAAAAAACACTTGGAAATGAAAAATTTAGCTTAAAACAGTATACTGTTTGTAAACAGCAAATATAGACCTGGGTGGGATTTTTTTTCCCAAATATAAAAATCTGCTTTCTCTTGTAATTTTCTTGGCATGGGTGCCCTCTACCAAAGCACTTGTAATTGATGTATTTCATTTTAATGGTCTGAGGTTCAACAGTGCAGTTTCAATGCTGCCAACCCAGCATCACTGTGACACAAACAGAGCGGCGCAGGAGATCATGAATCCATGGAGAAAAAAAAGAAGAAAAGATGATTTTCCATGGAATTCTTCTGCAGAGAGTATAAATTAGCATATTGATGAAGCAGTCAGGTCAGAGATTCCTCTCCATCATATTTTTCTGTTACAGGGAAATTCAAGAATATGTTGTTCCAGGTATAATAAAATATCTTCTGTGGTCATTTAGTTTTCACATATAAACACTAAAAAACTTATCCCTTTCCATAACCTAATTACCTAAGAAATTACCTAATAATTAGGTAACACGATTTATGTTTAACAGCCTGTGGGATTCAGGGCTTCCACCTTCTCTAAAACTGTCACACCTGTGCCCTTTTAGCATTACATACTAGCCTAGTGTTCTCATTAGGGTCCAGAGATTAATATTAATGAGACAGATTCTCACTGGAGGCACACTGACTTAAATGACTTCAATTTAAATTTTTGAGTGCAACTTATTGTCAGAATTTACCTTTATTACTACTATTTTTTAAGAGCTTTCAGGTTCTTTCTCAAATAATGTCAGAAATAATTCAACCTTGATTAAAGTCAGGAAAATAGTAATCAGAATATCAGAATTTATATTAAAACAAGATTTCTGGGTCTGTAATCCTTTTCTCTTTGACAACAGATGAGTTGGTTTTGACTCAGGTAGGCAAGCCTTGAGTAAGTAAATGATTTGTAAATACAGGGATTGAGGAAGCATACTACTTACGATTATCAGAATTCCTAATTCAGGCAGCCTTGTAAGAGGATTGCGATTACACAGTAAAAAAATTATTTTTCCTGTTATCTACAGTAAGAAGATGGAATCTAGCTTTGCAGAATGGGTTTTCTGACTGTCTCATAAGGAAGGAATTATGATGCAATTCAAGATTTAAAGTTTCAGTCACCTTTCAGGGTTCCACCAGGAACTCAATATAATACAGGAAAATTTGCTCTGCTGAGAAGAAAAATCCACTGTGGAACAGCAGTGGATTAATGATATATGTAAAGTAATGCTTCTATTGCTGAATCCAAACAGACAGATCAAACACACAGGGACATTTGGGTACTGCCTCTGCAGCAAAATTAAGGCATTCTTTTTTGAGGGCTGGGGTGAGTTTTTAGTCACAGGATATGCAAAAGCATGCTTGCACAATCCTCTCAGATCTTCTCCAACTTACCATCACATTTTCTAGTCTATTCTAATTTTATTTGACAACAGAAGAGTGGTCTGGAAGAGATCACATTTCAGGAAGTTATAGGAAAACTAGAGGCTGGGTAAAACAAGGGGAATATAAAAATTGTCCCTCTGAGGGAACATCAGCACACTGATCCAGTGCTCTGGCTGGACACAGGACATGTTGCCTCTTAGATGATCTGGAAGACACACACACAGATTGCAACAAATGAAACAAAAAGCAGTTTAGGACCTAAACTCAGGGAAAA
>WEIU01005247.1:7672-43743 GCA_013389925.1 Aegithalos caudatus | reverse complement strand
AAAAAAAAAAGTGTTTTTAAAATTTAAGCTTTTTTTTTGCAGATGAGAGCTGAGCTTCTAGACAACATAGCAAAATTTATGGGACAGCTTAATCCCACAGCTGTGCACTGACACTTTGGAAATACAGCAGCTCACTGTCCTACTGAAAGTTGTTCTAAACTCCATTATTCTCAAAGTCAATATATCACAGGGTGATGCCAGCCTAAAACAATTGCCATTTCTCAGATCCTTCACATGCTCTAACATTTAGAAAAAATAAAATAAATTTTTTAAAAAAAATTTTAAAAAACCCCAAGCTCCTCAAAATCAAAAAACCCTATGAACTACCAAAAAAAAACCAAACCAAACAAACAAACAACAACAAAAAAAAAAAACCTCAGAAAATTGCCTAAGGAGGTTCTGAGAATGCTTCTTGTTCTATGTAAATAGCCAAATTGGCTCCCTAACATAAGTAAGACTCCTAGATTTGGGGCAGACCTCAGCTAAATATAATTTGCAATTTTTATTTACTCTTTGATAACGACCCAAACTCAATTATTTTCTCCTGCAGAGATTTCTACACTTGGAAAAAAAAAAGTAGAATCTGTCAAATATATTTAAAAGCCTACAGCAATTTTGCAAAGAGCTTCATTATTGGCCAAAGGTGACAGGATACAGCAGCCCTGCTCTGAATGCAGGTTATTGCATTACCAATGTAGCTACACTGGATTGTTTTGCTTTATGCCCCAGTGGAACCACAATGAAAAATTAGCTGTTCCACATTACAAATTATCTTGTTTTCAGCTACAGCAGGTAATGGCATTTCAAGGTGCACTTACAGCATATGAGAGGAAAAAAAATTAGGTGCTTAGCCTGTATGCTTCACAATCTCATTCTTTCTCTGGATTCCATGATAGCATTTGTAAATAATTCAGATTTGCTCTCTCACTTTGCAAAATAATAAAACTACTTAAGATCTAAGAAGCAATTGAATTTTAAAGTTTTGTTTACTACATATTTTATGGCATGCACCAGAGAGGCTCACAGAAGAGCAGCTAGGGCAGGCTTCCCATGGGGGATGCATGAAAGTGCCAGGGAACAGCAGAGCAGGCTGACCATGAGCTGCCTGCAGCAAGGGGATTTGAAGGAGAGCCTTCCAAAGAGCTACCCAGAGCTGCAGGAGACTCTGCCTTCCTGGGACACACCAGGTCCAAGGGTTGAAAGCACCATGCTCCCTGTCTGCCTCGATCCCATGGACAGCAACCTGTAGCTGTCAACAATGGCTAAATAAACTTAATCCCTTTAAGAGTCTTCATTTATAAACAATTATTATTTGTTGTATATCACTTTTATTATGACTGCTATTAATAGCATCTTGCTGTCTGCTTTGCTTCAGACCATTTGAGTTTGAAATCCTCTTCCAGGGAAGAAACCAAAAAGGGAGGAACAAATCCCAGTGCATCCCTTTCTATCCATTCATCACACTCCTTGGTCTTGCAAGGCAAACCAAGGCAAAATCTTCCCAAAACTGGTGTGCTTTCATCCCATATTCATTGTGCTGAACATTCATATTCCATCCCTAATCCTTCATTACCTGTAACACTTTTCTTCATGAATATTCTTAGACAGGATTTATGTCTACACTTTTAAGTACTATTCCTGGTTCCATAAAAAAAGTACAAAATTAACTACAGTCCTCATAGCATCATTGATACTTTTGTTTATTAAAGAATTCTGTCTATTTGACATTCAGTCCTCACTTATCTCAGAATATGCACCAGCCTAGAAGCATTTTGTGTCCGAGACACTATAAAAGACACTCTAAAAGTGATTTGCAAAGTTTTTTTCTACTGGAAAAAAAACAAACATAAATCGTTTCCAGACACTTCTATTTTAGGATAAGCAGAGAATGTATTCAGAACATTGTATCCTGAATATATCCTGAGGAAAAAGACTGGGAACACTGGTTGAAAAGAAGCTTAACATGGCAATGTGCAATTGCAGCCCAGAAAGCCAAACGTATCCTGGGCTGCATCCAAAGCAGAGTGGGCAGCAGGGCAAGGGAGGGGATTGTGCCCCTCTGCTCTGGTGAGACCCCACCTGGGGAGGGTGGGATGGGGTGGGAGCCTCCAGCTCTGGGACCCCCAACATAAGAAGGACATGGACCTGTTGGGGTGAGTACAGAGGAGGGACACCAAGAAGTTGGAGGGCTGAAGCACCTCTTCTATGAAGACAGACAGAGAGCTGGGGCTGTTCAGGCTGGAGAAGGTTCCAGGGAGACCTTAGAACACCTTCCAGTACCTAAAGGGCACAGAAAGCTACTGTACCTACAGTCTACAGAAAGCTGGAGAGAGACTTCTTACATGGGCATGTAGTGACAGAACGAGGAGTAATGGCTTTACAGAGAAAGAGGGTTGGTTTAGATTAGACAGTAGGAAGAAATTCTTCACTATGAGAAATGTGAGACAGTGGAACAGGTTTCCCAGAGAAGCTGTGGATGCCCATCCCATGAAGGGCTCAACGCCAGGTTGGGTGGGACTTAGAGCAACCTGGTCTAGTTGTCCCTGACCACAGCAGGGGGTTGGAACTAGACAATCTTTAAGGTCCCTTCCACTCTCATTTAAAATTTGATTGTAGTGCCTCTGAAACATGAGGGATTAAAAAACAGTATTCAAGCATAAATGAAGGGTTTAGTCTTCCCATTAACATGTGGCATTCATTTGCATAATCAGGGAGATTAATCCTAAATTCACAGTCTTATTTTGTCTAACCAACTCTTAGCGATAATTCTTCAAACAAAACAAAAACCAAACATAGACACACAGACAAAAAGCCTCACAAAAAAAAACCAACCAAACAAACAAAACCCCAAAAAACAAACAAACAAAACACAAACAAAAATAAACCACAAAACACAAAACCAACAAAAGCGATATTGTTTTGGTACTCCAGTAAGAAAACTATAAAGTGAATCCTCCACTGAGGTTTGCTGCACCAAGATTCCCACGATATCCTCTCTTTAAAGAAAACGGGCAGATGGCTCTTGCCCATGTGTCACATACCATGACTAAATGCTAGATTTGTCCAAATTCACTAGATCCAGGCACTGCTGAAGGCTTTTCTCTCTCTACCCTCACACCCAGAAGGCACAAATACAAGGGCTAAAGGAGCACAGCACCAACACAGCTCAGCTCACACAGGAGCAGCATATCAGAACACAGCTGCATCTGAAAAGCATGGTGCAGTTGTGTGGGATGGGATAACAAGGATAATAAGCACAGCCAGCATTATGGGAGGAGCTTTGACAGGACATGAATGACAGAAAATATGAGAGAAACTGAACTGTACAAGCAGAAAACAATTATTAAAATCCCAAAGATAGAATTAGAGGGACAAAAAATTATCAGAAGCCCGAAAATAGAGAATGAGAAGGGAATGAACACATAGCATTCCCTATTTTAATGTTGCATTTGCATGTGAAAAAAGGAATGGGACATCACAAAATACAAGACATGATAATGTAGAGCAAAAGATCAATAGAGGAGAGTGAAAAGCACAGCAGCAGTGAGAAAAACCCAAAAGCAACAGATTATAATGGTCACAGGTAGCAAGGCTTAGAACTAAGTCTTTAAAGAAAATACTGAGGCACCAAAACCTCTTTGCTTTGTGTGCTGAAAGCAGTTTGGCAGTAACATGGTTTAAACCTACCAGTTCATAAAAATATGCTACAGTATCAGACAAGAACCTTTCTGAACTTGAGTTTGGTTCTTAAAGACGGGTACATGTTAATAGAAGCAGGCTTGGATAAGTCTCACCAATGTTTGTAGCATGTCTGATAGCATTCAAAATAAGATTCAGCAGTTTCCTTCCTGAAACCAGAGAATAAAAACCTTTTTGTCCCAGATTTCTAAAACTGTGTAGCAGCTCCCTGTGCAGAGCTCCAACTGGCACCTGGAAGCCATGAAATACAAGCTTCTGTAAGCATGGACCTAGCACTCCCACAAAGAACTACTCAACTAGAAAAGCTAAAGAAACCCAGGAGCTGACTTCTGCTCACAGAGGGATGGCAGCGTGGCAAACCTTCTGTGGCACCAGCAAGCAGCAGCAGCTGATGTTTGTGCTCCAACACCTTGGACACTACACTTCTGATTAGAAGAAAGTTGTCACTGTTAAAACTAAAACATATGTATTTCATCCTAAAATGTTGGTACTGGGTATTCACATTCAGAATTGTAGAAAAGTAGTTCTCTGTAATTACCTTAGAATTTTATTTTTTTTTAATTTTTCCTTTCCTCCAATGCTTTTTCTTACAGAATGAAGTATTTGCTCAATATAGAAAATATAAATCAGTCTTTTCATTCCAAGATTCTGGCAGTTGGGTAGGAATGAAGGCACCCTATGTCTGAAACAGGAAAAGAATCTGAAGGACTGGCCAGCTATAAATCAGGTAAAGGAACCCAGGGTGGGCTGCAGTTTTGCTCTGGTGTTTCACACTTAGCAGAAAGTACATGTATGTGCAGAGAATGAACTTTCTTGATGTGGCTGGGCTGGTCCATCCCACCTCTGACTCTGCTGTGGATGGGGCCAGGGGTTAATACTGCACTAGGACAGTGCAGCATTTAACACAATTTCTGCCACACTGAGACAAATACTTTTAGAATACCTTCTAGTCATTAAACAGACCATAAAGCAGCATGCTTTACAGCTTCTGGCTTAGGGTTACTGTGCACATTTCAATAATAAGTTATGCTACATTCAAAAGCCAGATTTATAAATCAAATCTCAGCAGTGTAAACTAATATAAGAAATTATAACTATTAAAAGCTCAGGGAATTGCAACTGCTGGAAAATCAGACTTATGGTTACAATTATTATATTTTAAGTATATATATATATATATATAGAGTATTTAAGAACCACAGACTCTGACTGTAAGTAAGGCTATAAGGAGACAAACAGATTTAAAAATTATTTATAAAGTTTAAATAGTCATTGTAATCTAACCTAAATTCAACAAAAACTTACTTTCTCACAGAAAGTTTTTTATTGCATAAGACCCATTAGAAATTAAATTGAAGATAGTCAGATGTTTTATATTTTTTTAGCTTTTCTATTTAATATTTTTTGAAACTGACTCCAAAATTCCTCATTTTGTAATTTCCAGTTATAATTCTCACAAGAGCAACTGCACTAGCACCATTTTTTGTTCTTGGTATTTACCCTTCACTTCAATGGCTTTCTAAAGTGAATTTTTTTCAAAGATTCTTTAATTTTTTAATAAACAATCCAAATAAAGCATCTTTTCCTAAACTTAAAATTTAAATAAAACTAGGAGCTTTTAACAGGCAAGGAAGTACTCAGGTTCCTTTTTTTTGACTCATCCATATCTGTAGTTTAACCCACATTAAAAATTAAACATAGCTATATTATTTAGCACTGATGTTTGTCTGAAACCATCAATTAACATTAATCTTGTTCAGCTACTCTACAGTGGATCAATCCTTCTTTTCAATTTAACTTTACTAAGGAGTTCACACTTGCAACAGAATTACATAAGATCGTATCTCTTTGCTATAAATATGGTGAGGGCTAGAAACACAACCCTCAACAGCTGATCAATGTCTCTTGATGTTAAGCTTTCTTCCCTCCTGACTCATATTGCCCAGCCATAAGTAAAGATGATGTGAACAGAGCTTTAGTAAAACATACAGGAACTCACAAATGCACAGCAACTGTTGCACTGTAACAGAGTAACACTATCTGAATGGAAACAGCAGTCCAGTAATAAAAGAGGAAAGAAAATAATTAGTGAAATGTTTGCAATGCAGCCTTGCTCAGGATTACAGATGAGGCTGCTCAGCAGGACTGCACAGTCTCAGCACTCAGAGAGCCTGGGCTTCCTGGGGTGACCTTACAGCAGACCCAGCTTTCAGCACTATGGTGACCACAAGTTATCCTCTGACGCTCCTTTATCTTTTCCAATTTATCTAGGATGATGCTATGACAGTTGTTGTTAATGAATAAATGAGATTTACTACTATACAAGCAGAATATTTCTTTAAGCAAGTTCTTCAACTACTAAACACCGTAAGGTTTCTATATAAAGACTTGTATTTGGTTATGAACAACTGTCCCTGAATCTGCACAGTACAGCAGTCCAGAAGGAAAAAAAAAAAAAAGAAACTTTCCTAAAACAAATAAAGAGAAGTGAATAACAAAATCATCTACACATAGAATGACTGGAATATACTGGTATGGTCACATTGTCTTTTTCAAGCAAAGAAGGACACCATCAACTCAAGATGACACTCCTCTATCATGGTGCTCATGTCCATGTAACTACACATTTAACTACACAAAGACAAAGCTTTTCAGATCAGAGAATAGTTAGAGTGGAAGGAACCTCTGTAAATCATCCAGTCCAACCTCCCTGCAAAGGCAGGGTTATCTAGAGCAGGTTGCACCTGTCCAGGTGAGTTCTGAATGTCTCCAGACAGGGAGATTCCACAACATCACTGGGCAGCCTGTTCCAGTGCTCTGCCACCCTCACTGTAAAGTTATTCCTCATGTTGAGGTGAAACTTCTTGCCATAGTTTATGGACATTGTTCCTTGTCCTCTCACTGAGCACCACCAGCAAGAGATGTTATAAAATACTGCACCCAGACCTTGACAGTTTTAGTAGGATCCACACAATACTGCAGTAGCAATCAAATGTCAATGCTGTCAAGTGACTAAAATTTCAAACGTCATTCCTATACATTAGCAATGCTACTTTGTCAACAGTCTAGAACAAATAAGCAGGGACAGAGATCTTGTTACAACACAGGAAAGGATAAACAGGACTCTAACAGCACAAGGTGTTAGTGAATATACTCTTCCATAAAACATGAAATATCTAATTTTCATTGGCTCTCTCACTCATGCTCTTGTTGTGCTTGCTCTAAAGAACAGCAGCCTCATAAGAACTCGTCATTTCCTCTAAACACTATAGCCTAAGCCCAGATTTCCTGGTGGGAGATACAAGATCCTAACAGAGTGCTAGAAGTGCATGAAATGTCACACATTGAATGGAAAGAAAATTAAACACTTCTGACTTAACTGCTTGTGTTTCATGCAGAGACACAAGGCCACTGACCAGGTGATCAATGGATTTTTGCTGCTGTTGCAGAGTGAGAGAGAATCCTCTCTGAGCTGCAATGCTGGGAATCTCTGCTTGTCAAAATTTTCCTTTCAGGTCTAAGGTTTTTCAACACCCTCTGAAGCTAACTGTGTCCCCCATGTCTCCTCCACATATCTTCTATTCTGAATACACATCTAAAAGCAGAGAAATACCATGTGCAAGAGCTCTTGAATGAGCTGAGCACAGCAAGTCAGAAGTCAATTCCCCACCAGAAAAAGAAGGGTTTCAAAACTTGGATGTAGTCTTTACTTCTCCCTAAATCAGTCCTTCACAGCCCTTACCTATTGATAGCAGGTGCAGTTTCCTATCTCCAAGGTGGCTGTGAGCCCCCAGCCACAGCCCTCCAGGCCAGCCAGCCCCATGGTGCTCCTAAAGCCATTCTTGGGGGACCTCTTTCCCTAATGAGCCACATCACACAGTGACATTAATAACAAACAAATAAATAAACAAGGTGATGTGACACATTACACATCTAATTCAAGTGTTCCTTTCGTACCTGAAAGCAAATTTTTCCCTTCATTTCAAAGCCAAACTGTAATCCTACCAGAATAGAAACCCCAAATCCATGTTCCTTCAACTCATTTCCAACTCTGAATAAGTAGCAGCAGCCAGAAAGAGTACCACACACAAGAACACACAAATGGAGTTGTAACCCTAATATACACTTAGAAACTGCTGTAAGGAGATTTATTAAGAACTACTACAACCACTGCAGATGTACCAAAGCCAAGCTGCCCTCTCTAGGCAGAGTTGACCACATGTTTTTGGAAGCATGCTGCTCAACACCAAACCTGCAGACCTTTTAGTCAGCTAATGTAGTTTCTTGGAACAGGTATTCTCTTAAGTCTAATCAAATACCACCATAGAGGGAGCTGATATATGTGAGGATTGTTTATCTCCTAGCTGTCAGTCACACCTGTAAAGTCTCCCAGAAACTGCTCTGTGTTTCACAGCGGGCTGCATGTGGTGCGTGTGGCTGGGATGCAGCCTGAATTTCATGTCCACTACAATAACAACTGGCTCTAGAGCACCTAGCTTTGCACAAATGCCACACTGCAGCTATGGGAAATCTATCACCACCCAGGGAATATGGAAGTAAGCAACATTGATCCATAGTCAACTCAACATCCATCAGGAAGCTCTTATTGACAACAATGCAGACAGTCACCATGCTCAAAACCACCTTAGAATTTGCCCTGGAGATGTAACAGCAACATGATTTTCTGGGGATTGCCAGACACCAGAACTCAGCAGAGTATTTTATGCCATTCTGAGATATTCATAACTTTGATAATCCTGGTACTGCATATTCAGGCTGCTATTACAGCAAAATATATCATAAATTACAAGATATCTAATTAATTGGTAGCTATCATTTACTAGTCACTGTGGCTTTTAACAATGTCTTTTGGTTAGGTGTAAAAAGCATTGTTTATCTCTATGCTCTATCACTATCATAAACTAACTCCTTTTCCAACCAAAGGTATGAACAGAAGAAAAAAGGAGAAGACAATTTTGTGTTGGCAAAACCATTGTACCACTGAGCTACAATTAACACAGCATCTTGGAATACGAGCGATCTGTGGCATCAAAAGAAAGTTTGTCAAATGCATCAAAGCAGCAAACCCATTTTTAACATCAGAAAACTGAAAAATTAACAGTGAAAAATATGAAACCAGGTTTTCAAAGCAGTTTCAGAGGGTATCTATGAAAATAAAACCTCCAGTTTCAACATCTATACTATGAAAAATGATAGCAATAAGAAAAAAATAATAAAAATGAGAACAGAATTAATATAGACAGAGATTAATGTGATGAGTCTATATAGTTCTCTTAGAAGAAATGATACCTCGCAAATCTACCAGATATCTTCAAAGAAATCTGTCAACCTATGGACTGGATGAATTTAGCTTTCAGCCTATCTGAATTCCCAAGAAAGGATTTTAAAAATCTCTTCAACAAAACCTCTCCCTTCAAGAACCTGAGACCTCATCAAGTAAGAGGAAAAACCCTATTTCAAATTATTAAGTAGTTAAAAGATAGAAAATTACTGTAAAAATGGTTGCTTTTCAGAATGGAGAAAGGTCCTGTGGAGTCTCATATGCATCTGTGCATAAAACCACATTGTGCAAATGGAGGTGAGCTCACAAAGTCTAATGACAATATAAAATTAGTCAGAATAATTAATTCCTACACCAATCATAAAGACCTGTGGAAGTTCTATAATAAGCAACTGAAAACTAAACTAGCAGATGACATTCAACTTTGATGAACACAGAGCAACACATCTCTAAAAAATAACCTCAACAACACAAACACCATACAGTGCTTTAGAGTCCAAATCCTGACACTCTTCAGAACAGAGATTTTTGTGTCTTTGTTTAAATTTCTCTTAAAATTTCATCCGTTGAAAGCCAAGCAGCAGTGAAAATGGCAAATTAAATGATAGATGCTATAAGAAATAGAACAGAGAAAACCAGAAAAATGTCAGTGTGACAAGTAGCTTCATTGACCATCCAGTTCTCTAGCACAGCATGCAGCTGTGGCCACCTTGTTTCAAAGGGAATGTAACAGAACTGGAAACATTACAGAGAAGAGCAATGCCATACACAGAAATTATGCAGCTATGTCTCTCTCAAGAGAAGTTCAACAGACTCACATTGGAAAAGCTACCTTAGATATGAGAAAAATTTTACATGGAAGGGAGATCATGAACAAATACTCATTTTTTCACGTATGAGAAATATGAAGCAGAATAGAAACAGGCCTATCACTCTCACATCAGTGCCAAGTAAAATCATGGAAAAGATTACTCTGGGAGGTATTGAAAAACAGCTAGAGGACAATGTAATCATCAGTCACAGCCACGATGGCTTCATGAGAGGAAAGTCCTGCTTGTCGAACCTGACTTCCTTCTACAACAGGGCAACCCACCCAGCTGATCAAGGAAAGCCAGTAAATGTAATGTTTTTAGACTTCAGCAAAACTTTGGACACAGTCTTCTCCCACAGAATCCTTCCGAACAAAATGTCCAGCACACAGCTGGATAAACACATCATGAAATGGGTAAGCAATGGGCTCATGGGTCAGGTGTAAAGAGTTACAGGGAATGGGATGACATCAGATTGGTGACCCCTCATTAGTGGGGTTCCACAGGGCTTGATCCCTGGTCCTGTGCTCTTCAACATCTTCATTATCAACTTGGATGCAGGACTCTGAGGATACTAAGTTTAATGATGACACTAAATTGGGAGGAGCTGTCGACTTCCTCAAGAGCAAAGAGGTCCTGCAGAGAGACCTTGACAAATTAGAGAGATGGGCAATCAGAAACCATATGAACAGGGGAAATGCCGAATTCTGTACCTGGAATGGGACAACTCCAGTTGTGTGTATAGACAGACTAAGGAACAAGAGGCTGGAAAGCAGCACTTGGGAAAGGGACCTGGGTGTCTTGGTTGATGGTAAGTTGACTATGAGGCAATGGTGTGCCCTGGCATCTCTGTCTTGGGGTGCATCAGGCACAGCATTGCCAGGTGATCAAGAGAGGGGATTGTCCTGCCCTGCTCTGCACTGGTGCAGCCTCATCTAGAGTGCTGGGGAAGTTTTGGGTAACACAATATAAGAAAGACATTAAGCAATTAGAGAACATCCAAAGCAGGGCAACAAAGATGGTGAAGGGCCTTGAGGGGAAGCTGTATGAGGAGTAGCTGAGGTCACTTGGTCTGTTCAGCCTGGAGGAGACTGAGGGGAGACACCGTTGCAGTTGACAATTTTCTCAGGAGTGGAAGCAGAGGTACAGGTACAGATCTCTTGGTTCCTATGACCAGTGACAAGATTCAAGGAAACAGCATGAAGCTGAGCTCAGAGAGGTTTAGGGTGGATATCAGGAAAAGGCTTTCACTCACAGGCTGGCTGGGCACTGGAACAGGCTCCCCAGAAAAGTGGTCACAGCACCAAGCATGACAAGAAGCATTTGGACAATGCACTCAAGGACATGATGTGTTCCTTGGGATGTCCTGCGCAGGGTGAGGAGTTTGACTCACTGGTACTTGTGGGTCCTGTAGAACTCATCACATTCTATTCTACTCTATATTTGACAACAACAGAATTTTGACAATAAATTAAACTCCAAATAAAGTATAATCACATTACAGACTGTATATCTGTAGGATGCTGTAGAAAACAAAAATGGAAACTAATTTTTTAAGTGGAAAAAAGTAAATTTAGACCTCAAGTAAATCCAGATTCAACTCTTCTTGGAAAGACTTAAACTAAAGCATACTGCACATTGGAAAACTACCTTAGAAGGGTAATTTTCTATTTGTATTTAGGTATTTATTTCTGGTCACTATCAGACAAATGAGTGGGCTAGGCAGATTTTGGCTTGACCTAGCACAGCTGTTGTTTTGTTCAGATTGCCCCATCCTTGTCCCAGTGAAACCCACCCTGCTGACATCCTACTTCAGGGCAGAGAAGAAGATAGCTTAGCTATCATCTTTCTTGTCTTGACCTATGCTCTTTGATCTCACCAGAGGTTTCCAAAACGGCACAGGAAAATCCCTCTGTAAATCACAGAGATGAACCCTAAGGCAGACAAATAAATTCCCACACTATCCTCTGACCTGTTTCGTGGATCTCTGAGCTGCTGCTCTCAGTTTACTTTATAATACAACTGCAGGAATTAACTACCACCTTTGCTGACACTTGCAGACAGGACCCACAACTCATGGCCACAAATGGCAGTCTCCATGAACAAGTTCAGAAGATTTTGCTCATCTCACTCCTAACAGCAAGAGCACAGAGACACAAGTATGCTGGACATTGAAGGAGTGATTTTTCTCAATGAAAGCACCTCTCTCACTTCATTTTTGTGCATCAGTGCAGCTTAAAAATTCTCAAACAGTCAAACCATTGGAAACCAACTCCTCTTTGGAAAAGGTAAAGTAGCTGTAAAATGACAGGACACTTGAGAATTAGTCCAGTCCCACCGTTATCAATAACATACATAGATAGCATTTCTATTGTAGAGCTGACACGCAAAACAAAGTAAAAAGTCTAAAAAGAAAGGCTACAAAACATAAACAAGAAGAAACGCCACATATTTGCCTGCATTTTCTATAATTTATGTGAGAGGACAGTAGGTGCTTCACAGTACTATCTACTGAAGAACAAGCAAGGGGAAAAGCGACAGAGGCAGATGCAAGAGCAGAAAAGCTCTTTGCAATATCTTATGGCAGGCTCTGTTTAGCATGCATGCCCAAGCTCTTAGCCTCTTGTTTCTAACCAAGTTTACCTCCTTACCACTCTGGAAAATGCTGTCATTCTTCTGGTTACACAAATGTATAGTCCAAGTATAATCACCTTTTAAGGTATCCTTCAGATTACTTTTACAAATTTTCACTTATACTAACACAACTTTTCAAAAACTTCAGTCCTGCATAAAGAACAGAAACCCATTTCTTTTAAAGTAATTTTGTAGGATTTACATAGTAACTTCATAAAATTCTACAGAGTATGGTGGTATCAAGGGAAGCCAAGTACTTCTATCACCCTCTAGAAGGTGGCTGTCTTTCCATATCACAGCATGATTCACTGTAGCCAGTAGGATGGCAAAGAAAAAACAGGAGCATAACCAGGGCATCACAGAAAGCAGTAGGACTAACAAAAGGCTTAGGATGACATTCCCTTTAACATTACCAGTAAAAACTTCAGTAGAAACTGCATCATTGATTATAACTGGTGTTGGAGAACTGCTATACTTGATCTTTAGAAAGGATCTGGACTGATGTACCGATGAAGTTTCAATCAGTCACATGAAAAAGCAATTATGTGATAACTACCCTGAAATAGCTAACACACAGCAAACAATATTATATTAAAATAAGCAAAATAGATAAACAATATAATTTTAAAATACTAAATCAATTTGACACTTAAATCAATTATATTTTCAATATTGAAAATCATTGCTCTCTTTGGAGAAAATGGATAATATTTTCATCTTCAGTGTATCTTAGCACTAACGGTCTAATTTATAACTGATTCTAAAATGCATGGGGCTAAAGCAGTATCTCAAATATAATAAATGTTTTAAAACACATTTTGTTAGTAATCCATCATTTCATCTTGATATGGCAAATAAATCTGCTTACAGAAAGAGTTTCTATTTTCTCCCATCAAAGCTATGCAATCTTCAAACAAAGACATTCACTAAATTGAAGAAGGTCATCAAGCTGCATTTTAATAAATGTTATCAATCTAAGAAGCTATGAAATTTTTTTAAAATCAAGCAAGAAATATTCATAATACTGAGGAGAAACAATAGTTAAAAAGTGAGTTAGTAACATATGAGTTGACATTTGGAAATATAAGTAAAAGATCCCTTTTCCTCTTCATAGGTTATATACCAGTTTTCTTCTCTGGAAACTGCAGCAGAGATTAAATCTATAAAAGAACCTAATTAATGACACAAACAACAGCAATATTTTTTGCAGCTCTCACTTAAAAAGGAACTTACTGGATGTGGATACATGCCTCCAATCTAAAATGTTAATGGGGCACTGGACATTTATAGCATTGAGCTGTGCTTTGAATCACTGCAAATATACCTGTTCGTTTTTGCTTATCTGCTTTTTCCTTGGAAGTAAACTGATCTATAATTTGCAAATAATATTTTCGGCATTCACTAAATAGTAAAAAAAGGAGGTGGAACATGTAAATGAAACTATAACATGGCTATTAATACCACTCAGAAAATTCAGAAAACTATTCCACTTGCAGACATTTTTTGCTAGGAGATCCTTTTCTTATTGTGTGTTTTTTCAACTACCAGAAACATCAACAACAATGCAGAATCCTCTTCTGCTTTTTCACATTTCTTCTCTCCCTGTAGCTTATTGTTCATCTAAATTCACAACTGTAGATTGGTGTATCACTGTTAATTGCTTCAGAGACCATGAAATGTCAAAAAGTAGGTGGTTTTGAATTGATGCAGGAAATTAAGCATGGGAAAGAGCAATTCCTCAAGTCCACATTCATTAACTGACATTGTTTAAAGCAATTCTCCTCTCCTGTTTTCTAAGCTTTAAAAATTATTATGCAACACAGTAATTATATGTGGGGAATTATAGTCATGAGACTAATTTTTTTCCATTTTATTTTCCCACTTCAAACTTTGTTATTGAGAAGGAGGAAGGTGGCAGTTTTATATCTTTCATATTTTTTAGCCCCCACACACCTTTCACCACTGGAACTAGCCAACAGATTTGGCACAGAGAGAATTCTGTTGGTTTTTCAATTTTGATTTGGTTGTAGAAAGAGGCACAGCAGTACCTTTTCAGCTCACACCACATGTGCTTCATATTTCCCTTTATTAGTAACCTAGAACAGGAAAAAAGTAGAAATGGATAAAATAAAAATGGCAGTAATACTTGAAGACAAAAGTTATTACAGTGTGCAGGACTAGAGAATACAATAAGGCACTTCAGAGCATACTAAATGAACTACTAAAGCAAAAGCAAAATATAATCTATGCAGATGAATGCAAAATAAGTGAGAAAAATGACCATCCAAATGATCAACTCAAGAAATTCAGCAACACAGAGGGAAATGGTAGAGAAAAAAAAATGAGCTCATCAGCAGTTGTAGTTAAAGAACAACAAAGATGAATAAGGAATAGTATGGAAATGCATGAATATTTCATAAAATATGAAGGATATGGCTGAGTTATTGGATGAAAGAGGAGAGTGAAGAAAATCATATTAAATTATATGTATGAAAAACAAATTGTGACTCTTATCTTTGGAAAGAAAACCTAAAAGCACATGACATGGTGAATAGTCTAGAAACCAGTTGTGAACTGCTTATAATGTAAGAATTAAAAAGTAGAAGAGAACACTTAAAAGACAGTTCATTCAAAATGGATAAATCAAATACTCATTCCAAATTACGTGTTTAAAACTCACTTCAAGCAAAAAGTGAAAAAATCTTAACATATGTCAAGGCAGCAATGGATACTCTGGCATTTGTCAGTAATACCGTTACAATTTCAAATTAATTTCCAGGAAACATGTTAATATTGCTCAATTCACTTGTTTATGAAAGAAAAAAAGTCCAAATATCTGCCTATTAAACACTTACCCATTCTTCTAACAATATGGCTACAGTTGATTACCTTTGAAATTTGGTAACTGCTCTGGATGGTTGCCATATCTAAATTAACTGGCTCTTGCTATGATTCAGACACCCGTTTCCATGCTTCCTGCAGGAGCTCCAACAGCTCAGAGGTAGAAAGCAAAGGCAGAGATGCCAAAAAATTCCAATCTCCTACCTTATGCAGAAATTTTGAACAGTTTCTTAAAAATGCCTTCATAAATTTCAGAACAGATAGATATTTTATCTGTTTCATTCTTTCAAAGCACAAACACTTTCCAAAATGCTTATTAGAGATGGCATTACAAAGTTAAGTGATCAGAGAAGAAGTTAAAAGGGCTGCAGTTCAGTCTGGAAGAAGCAGTCTGCACACCCTCACTACTGTACAGTTTAGGAATGGGAGCTCATTAACAGTGTTTTACCTTGAAGTGCTGGAGTATGTTCATGGACAGCTACCATGGAGCAGTCAACAGCACCTACTTTGTTCATGTGTCTAAATCCTTACACTCTCACAGCTTGAAACAACTCCCAGAGGTTTGACGTCCGTTGTTGCTTGAGTTCTTTACTTTTCCTTCCTTTGTAAGATGAAATTCAATTTGATATTTCAGCTTCAAACACATCACGAGAAAATGTAGTTGCATTAGTTGACATACCTCTCCAGTGAACTAAACTTCAATGGAAGAGTTGAATCCAGGCTACTGTACATCATCAGCATCCAAACGCAACAGCCCAAAATCAGCATTAAAATTATTTGTTAAGATGAAGGAAAAAGAACTCCATCTGAATAAAAGCAGTACAATGTAGTTCATACTGTTCTATATCATGTCAACCTTAAACAAGTCCAGATGTGTTCAAGTAAGATTTTTCACTAGTTTACCTCAATCAAATTTTAACTAAATTGAACAAATTATGTGCATTTTATTTTTTTAATAAAATGACTAGAGAAGGAAAAGCTGGCACCTTCAGATCTTTCTGAATGACAATGATGATCTTAATGTAATAGTTCTGAAAGAAGTCAAAAGGAAAGAATTTCAATATTCTCTAGTGCTTATACTTGGAAAACCTATGAACAGGCATAAAGCAGAGAGAGATAAGAATGAACTAAAAAGCCTTCAGTTTACTGGATCAATAATGTTTTAGTCTGTTTTCTTTTTAACCAGCATACAGGTCATTCTTTCTATCAATCCCTTTGATGTGTCTCTGGTCTGCAAATGCTGTTGCTTAGAGAATACTAAGTATTATATTATTATCAATAATGATAATTATTATTATGCATGCTATATTTATATTAATTTTATGAGCTTGTATCTAATCTCTCCTCACATATTCATATAGCTGGGTAAAGAATGGAACAAGCCAGGGCATTTCTCCTATTAATTTAATCTAATACCAGAAATAACAAATTTATATTACCAGCATAGTGAATGAATTTATATAATGAGCATATTGACATTGGCCTAAGACAGATTTGACTTTGCTTTGTTTATCTTTGTAGGAAATATAGGCAAATGCTGAAAAACATAAGGTCATCCAAATTACTGCTAGCAAGAAAACTGTGTCCTATTGATTTTCTCCTGAATACCTCCTCTAATACAATTTAGAATATTCCTCCTGCATAAAGAAATGCCATCCTTTCCCATAATGTCTATACTTTTTTACCATTGCACGTTTTGCATTCACAGAAAGACTGACAACACTCTCATCTTGCCTTAGAAATAAAACTACTATAAAACTAATTGTTTAACACATTAAGGGCCAAGCGAGAAACTAAAGCCAAGAAGAACACATGTGCAGCTTCATATTAAGTCTTTCTTCTTACCAGTTTAGCAGGCAGGGAAATAAATATACTCTTGAGAGGGCAAAAAGCTATTCAAAGCAGAGATTTCTATAAAGGCTTTTTCTTTCAATAAGGACTTTATCCCAAAGGTTGTATAGTGTGTCAACAACTCTTCTGTAGCTGGTGCACACGATAGTTTTGGATACTATAATTTCTGTCTCACTTCAAACTGCATTTCTGAATTATATGGGCTGGCATGCAGAATGCCTAGATAGTAAATTTTATTTCATTTTAAAAAGGCCAAATTTAAATCACTAGTTTAGACATCATCTTAAATTGGAGAGGAAAGCCAAGTCTAATAATTTGACTTCTATATATTTTACTAAGGTTGCTTAAGGAGCATCAGAAGTCACAATAAAAGACTGTACTAGAGACGGTACAGATAGATATGGTTCTGCAGAACAAGGGACAAAACATAGCTGCTTAAACCATTAGGTCCAAAAATATCCTAAATATAACATAGAAAATGCATGTTGAATGTCTTCAGCCATTTGACAAACTTCACTTCTTGAAATCTGCCAGGCTGGTGCTGTGACCACTTCCCTGAGGAGCCTATTCCAGTGCCCAGCCACCCTCTGGGTGAAGAACCTTATTCTAATATCCAACCTAAGCCTCCCCAGCACAACTTCAGGCAATTCCCTGGGGTCCTTTCACTGGTCACAACAGAGAAGAAATCAGTTTCTGTCCCTCCTCTTTCTTGACTCAAATTACAGCCGAAAACCTCAGGACCTCACTGAATTCCTGTCTGCTCTTGAGACCATACCTGCTCTGAAATGAAGGATGAACTGCTCACTAGAAGTTACGTCAATAGAGTTAATCAAGGTTACTTCTGAATGCTGAAGGTCCATATATGTCGCTTTGTTTTAGAGAAGATGAATTCAAAAGTCAGGATGATTTCTTAACAAAACCTGCTAATCACAGAGCAAAATAACTGCTGAAAATCTTATCCGAAACCCACTGTTTTTAAGCATCCCTCTTCACTGTTTCTAGATGCTCTCCTACCCGATTTATCTTCTTACCTTTCTGTTGTCCTCCCCTTGAGCAGGGATTGCTGAAGTTTATTCCATGGGAGAAGCTATGGACATAATTGAATGCTAATATTCAACACCATTGCTCTACCCACATGTACGGGGTTGTTTGTCACATGTTTTGTCCTATTCTTGTGTGAAGGATGATTTGACAATATTGAGCATTGAGACTGAAAATACCTTCATCATTCTGGCCTACTAGTTTTCCTTCAGTCAATTTCATTTAATGTTTTCATCAGCGTATAGCTCCCTCGTATTTTTGAGGAAAGCTCACAGTGCATAATTTCAACAAGAAATTATTTAAAGACATTCTTTATGTAATAAGAATCTTACCCACACTAGATCAATGCTTTCTCAGCTCCCTATTATGATGAATTCCCTGGCTTCTGGCCAAAATATAACTGATAAAGATTGAGAAATGAAACTTTATTAGCCACAAAATTCACACATTGATATTGCTGCCTTGTAGGTCTGCTGATTTACACAAGCACAGAGCAGCTTCTGCCTCAGTCAGTGGAAGATACTGAAATCAGTCACATGAAATAAGCCATCTTTCAGTTGCAAAGGTGTCAAGGTTTGTAATGGTTGTTGGGGACATAGGGTTTTTGTGTTTTTAATGTTGCATAATTGTGTATTCTCTTTTCTCATGCTACACGTCTCTTACCCATCAGTATAATTTTGGGACACTATCACTATCCTAGGTACCTTCACATGGAAATGTTTCCTTGCCAAGGTTTGCACTGAAACACCAAACTCCATAGAATCCTCTGACTCTCAGAGTACTTTGCAGGTGTCTGGTTTCTCAGACCACCTACTTTATTGGAGTTGATCCCAAAACAAATGGGAGAAATTCCCACATACCACCTCTCATCCTGTAGGGCATTTATGCACTGGAGGCTTTTATATATTTTAAAGCAGTATTTCCACTCATAGACATAGCAGTTTCCTGTTCTTTGTTACTGTATTTCATTAGCCTCAAAGTATGCAATTATCAAGTGATTGCATCTGAAAACCTGATGATCATAGCAAATTCCTTCCATTGAGACATTTTCCACATCTTGCACCACACTATAAGCCTGGTACATGCACTGCAAGGATAAAAGCTCTGCAATAGAGTACTGATCAGGGCATCTTGGGTTTTGTACTAATTGACAAGACATTGATGGCAATAGCAGGGTTTGGAGCAGGAAATTAAGAATCTTCACAGTGTTGGTGGTTTTTCCCATTTCCTCTCTGCAGAAAACACAGCAGTCCTCCTCTAACACCCTAGCACACAACACTGGGAGACCCAGACCCTTCATGGGTCCACAAATAGAAGTACAAGAGACATTTTTTCATAAATATTGTTGCTGGAATTTTTCAAATCAAAGACATACTAGGTCAAGACTTTCACATTTTTGAAGTGAAGAGAATCTAAATTCCCTTTATGAGAAGAAGCCCTTACTTATTGAACGGAAGATTAGCAGTCAAGAAAAGAAAGGTTTTGTCCTCTGTGGAGGACAAAATGGAGAGCCACAAATAGTTCTTATCAAGCAATCCTGTTTCTAAGATTAAGCAACAATGAAGATACAGTATGTGAAGACAGATCTTGAAAGGCTGGTGTCCAGTATATTTGAGTGCAAGAGCATAACTGGGGAAGGAAGTGATAAAATACTGTGGAAGAGGAGAAGTCAGTCAATTTTTTGTGCTCAAGGCTTCAGCTGTCTAGAAAGAATAATGACTTAAAACCTGTATCCAAGACTCATAGATTCATCTCAGGGGCACTAGATTGGTAAGAAAAGTATTCTTTTGTTGTCTGTCTGTGGAGAAAAAAAACCACAGGTGGTAACACAGACAGGTAAACACATGGAATAACATGAAAGAGGCAAAGAACTTTGAATTGTAGCAGCTCAAAAGAGACAACTGAGAAAGACAGCTCCCAGCTGCTTTTGAACTAAAATTTATCACCACACTACATCCTAACTGAGGAAGGAAAATGACACTCAACACTTGTAACATTCTGTAAGCATTAACAACCTTGCAACTAGCACTTTTTCACAAATTGGCCAAAGTTAACTTGGTAATGGAAAGCCAGCCAACAGGTGCATAATTGACAGTATAGGTTTTAAAAAGGAATATAGTTTTTTTCCCAAATGTTCAAAATTAATTTATCCCTTGCTGTATCAAACTTCACATGAGATAATTTTAAAGAGTATTATATTCTAATTGGAAATATTTCTTTTTGAAGCATTTTAAGGCACAGTGACTAAAACTGTATTCTAACTCATGACCTCTCTACAGAGAAAAATGGCCAAGTCACTAAGACCTTTGGGAAACCTAAACATGGACAGAACTATTTAAGGTTTGTACCTGACGTCCTAATGTTTGGGGAATATTGAACCAGCTTTAGATACCAAAGCCAAAGTTATCACAGAAAAATCTCTGAGAAATTATGACAAAGAGAAACAGAAGATGGGTCCTTACCCTGAATTGCCATGTTATCTAATTAGATATATTTTAGTAATCCATAAAGTCATACCCACTTAAGTTAACTAATATGCAGAATGTGCTGGAGTGGAATTGGAAGAACAGAAAACAGCAGGAGGAGGATACAGTTTTCAGAGAAAAGGAGATTAAAAATAAATCAAGATGAATTAAAAACTGTTATATTTCCTGCTGCTGCTACAAACAGTCATAAAATTTTCCAATAACATGATGTTATTCCAGTCTCTCAATCTTGAAATATATTATGTTATTTCAGTCTTGATTGGGCAACAAGTTTGAATAAAACCCCCAATTTTGGAATGTTCTCAATGTTATGTTTACTCTTACAGGTTATATTTATACTTAAAAACAGCTCCTTGTAAGCCTCAGGTTACCTCATTATGTTGCATCAATTTTGTCATTGTATCAAATATATAATTATATCATTATATCAAAAATACAATTAGTATTTGACTTAATTTGAACTCTACTTGTGAAAGAGTGATCAACTACAAACTGAGAATTTCTACAGGTGTAGACTATAGATATAGACTACACAGGTGTAGACTAACTAAAGAAAGTTAAACCTTTCTAAAAGATTTATGCTATCATTTACTTTTTCCTGGAATGCAAGAATCTAAAAATGGATGCACCAAGGTAGTTTCTTCTACAAATTCAACACACATCAAAGTGGAAAAGACTGCAAACAGAAGCCAGATAACTGCAGAAAAAAGCAACTGCACAAAACAAGGACAAAATACTGAAAATATTGTGGGAAATCAGCAAAATTCCAGAAAAGTTTATTCGTTCATTGACTTTTTAAAAAGGACTCAAATCCAGTAGGAATAGCAAAAATTGTTTTAGTCACTCTCTTCCAAGTTATATACACAGTTTATTTGTAGTCTGATGATACAAACTTCACATTTGTTCTAGCTCCTTAAGAGTACTGCCATTTCAATTTCCATTGGTGCTAAACTGACCCCTGCTGGCATGATTTGTAGTTGTTGAAAACACCTGGATATTTTAAAAGATTTCTAAAGATGAAAAGAGTTTTTTAATGGTACCCAAAAATTTGCTAATAATTTCCTTGTACAAAACCTTGTAACTCAAGGAACTCAAAAAATCAGTTTCAGAAATGACCCAGAAAGAAGCAATGAGAGTATGGGGAGGAAAGATGAAAGCAGACCTATAAGGTTAGGTGGCTATTCAGCAAGTCTGGGCATGAAATAACATTTTCTCCCCCACCTTAAAATCATAAAACCTCTTTCCAAGAAAATTATGCCCCAACAGAAATACTTAAAGATATTAATATAGTCACACATTTTTGAAGTTGCATTAAATGAGAGTTAAGATACTTGACTTTTTTTAGGTTTGTTATAATATTAACAGCAAGTGTTGAAACTGATGGTTTTTCTGAGTGACTTTTCTCTCTATTAGGTTATTTTTTCCTAGAGAATGCAAATATTAAGATGTGCTGGAGTAATAATATCCCCCCCATGGATCCAATGACTGAATTTTCTCAGAAATATAAATGTGATGGGAAAGTTGATTTTTTGAGCTTAGCCCAAGCTTCAGCATCTCTTGCAAGTAAAACTATTCATCAGGAGAAAGGTCATGCAAAAGCTGAAAAAGCACTGTCATATTTTCCTAAAGGTTTTGAAAGTGCTTCTGTTATTTGATCTGATTACACTTCTCCCCCATTTCTAATTCAGCCAAATTTCCTTTATTGCCATTCCCTGTCTGTTAAATAGCAGCCTCTGGGATGGACAGAAAAGGGAGTCCCAGCCAATACAAGGTCTCTTGTCATACTCACACATGTATGTGTATATAGTTTGGTCCTTTTTAAAAACAAATTAAAATAAATTGCATCTAATTCATTCTATGTGCCCATACTAAACATCATCACCACGATGAAACAAACATGACAGTGTGTGTGTGTGCTTCATATGTGTTGTGGCACTGAAAATACTTCACACAAACTGAATCCACAAACAGCAGAGCTCACACAGCCTGGTCTCCTTGGCTTTCATTCACTTCTCTCTCCCTGCTTCAATTATCTTGTGTCTATTACTATATTGTGGTGACCATTTCCTTAGTGAACACACTAAGGAGTCTCTTGTCATCTCCCCAGGAACTGATAAGCAAACTGCTCTTCATGTGTTTGAGTGTCACATACATGTGTGGAAAATATAATTATAAAAAACTTCAAGAATATATCTGAAATATCTGGAGTTTGGATTGAAGTGGCATTTGTGAACATGCATATATTTTAGATAAAGCAAGATCAGCAGTCCTGATAACCAACAATTGCCCAAGCATTTATAACACTCCCAGAGCCTTCAAAATATGATCACAACACTGTAAATTATTTTTTTAAAAATTCTTCATACTTTTGTTGTTATCTCTAGGTAATGACATGGGTTTGGACATTATGAAATATTACCTGCTTTTATTTAGCATTTAAAAATATTAAGACTGACATCAGTGAATTAATACTTATACATGGAAATTATATGATTAAATTATTAGGATTATCTCAAAATCTTACCTTAAATGAGGATTTTTAAATTTTTTATTTTTAATATGGATACAAATGCTTTCAAGGCTGTGTATTAGTCTACACACAGGGGGAAAAAAATTCTATGTTTTTTAGTCAGAAAAGAAACATTCCAAAAAGTGACAAAAATATTACTTCAGGTATGGAAATTAAGTGCTCTCCATGTCCATGGAGAATATCTCCCCCATAGCTGGTAATGATTATGTACATCCATCCCCTTCCTTCCTACTGAACTGAAAGCAAAACAAAGCTTCAAAGTTAACTATTTAAAGAAAAGGAAAAAAAAAAACTCTAATATTTTTTTCTGGCTACCCATCTATTCCCATCCACCACTTTGCAAGCTGCTCCAGACAAAATTTGTCATTTCTTTGCAAAGTGTGCAGAATATCCAGCAGGCTCAGATTTACAATCTGTTTTGATGAAGGGACATGACCCAAGAACTTCCCCTTGACTAGACTAGGCTGTCTGAAAAAATTCTTCTAGGGATTATATAAAGAAGCACATGCCTTTCATGCATATGCTAGGGGGCTGTTTTCTGCAATATCATAATCCAAACTAATGGAGAAGAGTGACAAAACCCATGACCTTTTCAAATTGTATAATACCAACTTGCTGCTGTCACTTACCAGCTGTAAATTTCTTCCGGCCATGTGTCAACCTCATTTCAACAAGGCAAATATAACATATTTCTAAGCATTCAAGTGGAACTGTATGTAGTATGCTGCAGGAAAATGAGTTAAGGACACTCTAAAGTAAACTACTGCAGCCAAAGAAAAGAAAACTAAAAGCAGAGAGAATGCATAATGCAAAATACACTGTTAAAAAAAAAAAAAAAAGTCTCTCGCACCAAAACTCAACTCCAGGTTAAAATCTTGAACAAGTGAAAAATTAAAGACAGAGTAACCCAACAAGTAAGAGAAGTCAGCAAGAATTCCAGCACGTATTATTGATTTTTTTCAATACATTCAGCAAATAAATTTCTGCCTCAGTTTTTTCATCTGAGCAATATATGCAAAATACTGAAGGAGTCAATAATAATAAGAAATTAAACAGGAACATTTTATAAACATTAAAAAAATCTCAAATAATTCAACAGTAAAAACAGTGTCATATATTTTGCCTCTGATTTGTCATCTTGCATACTCCATTAATCATTCACAAATTTTAAAAAGTTGTAGACTAAATACATACATAAGAACATACACCCATATAAGAGGGCACTGAGCTGAATTAGATAAGTACAGTAATTCTGCTTACGACATGGAAATGCTATTTCAGCTGGTTAGCTGAGAAGCCAAGTCCTCTCCCCTATTCACTCAGCACACCTGAGCTTAAGCATCTTGCTGGGATAGATCAGTCTTAGTCTTCAGAAGGACAAACTGCTTTGGTTTTCCCAAAGCTTAGGTTGCCCACATTCCGACTCGGAAGCCAGGGCTGCCTTAGCACCGAGTCCCAGCTTGCCAGCCCCACCCAGGGAACAGCTCAGGCTCACTTCCCTGCTAACAGTGCCGGTCTCAGAGACTCCCAAGTGGCTCCTGACAGCTTTACAGGAGTGCATTCAAAGCTGCCTGCAAAACATTTTACCAAAATGCTCAGTCATCTCTTCAGAAAGGGTAATTTTGCTTAGGGTATCAAGGAAACTTTAGTCAAATAAGGTTATTTTAAACAAAGACAAAGTAGATCGCTCTTCCTGTACTTTTAGAAGAGCGCTACTTGCAAACTGTGTTAAACACTTTCTTAATAAAATATGCCTCTGTCTCTACTTCTGAATATATATAAAATACGGCAATCATACAGAATTGGCAACTGAAATTCAATATTTTGTTCTGTAGATGGTATTTACTTGTTCACAGCAGTGCTGAAAGCCTAATATTTGACCTTCCATTTAGCCAGAAGAACTCCACATTTGGAGGCCACTAGGAGTGTAGGAGATCCATTGCATCTGCTTCTCTTTATGATCTGGGTCCTGCTTATTTATACGTGGACTTCAGCTCAGTTTCAGATAAGGTAATTTACTAAATGAAGATGAATAAATAATGATTCTTCAAAAACTCCATCAGTCTCCTTTAGAGATGATAAGAAAGGTAGATGAATGCTGAGAAACTTGGAATACTACCACATTAAAAATATGTAACTCTTTTGCTGACAGAGTTGACAAGAGCCGTTAAAATAGCTGAGTCAGCACAAATGTCCATATGCCTGGACCACTGAGAACAACCACAATTTGCACATACAGCATGGATCATCTATCTTGCTGCAAACTGAGCAAAAACATTTTTGAGAAGAAACAATACACCACACTCTTAAAAAGTCAGCACAGCTACACAACTGACTAAGGTATCTGGATTTGGGGGTTTTAGAGATGCCAATAGATTGTGTTTCAAAAAGTCTTTTTCACGTTTCTCAGAACTACAGTTTCTGGTGTTCATCTGGCACAATGACTGCCACATCTCCTTTCAATACCAAAGATTAAGTCTTCAGTAAACCAAATGTAATAAGAGAATCAGGTTTTGGGTGGGTTTCCTCTTGCTTTCTTTCTAGTGGAAAATGCTGGTCTGTGAATTCATAATTTCTGCCTGTGCCAGTTTGTTTAGCTTTCTCCATTATATCAGTTTGTTAGCCACAGGACTATTAGCAGAAAGAATGCAAATTTGAGGCCAGCCTTTCAAAATATTCAGTCAACTGGCACATACAAATAGCTAACATAGAATTTTAAACTGCATGTAATGGATAAATGCTTTCTTGAAGTTCAAACCAGCATATCAACAGGAGGACTGATTCTTTTTTTGATCTAAGGTTTTGTTTTCTTTTGCTTTCTTTTGTTTTGCTTAATAGAAAAAGAATAGTTTGGTAATGGATAGAGGAAAAGGTTCTCAGCAACTCTAGATCTGAGGACCTTGAAGTTATTACCTGCTCTCAGAGGCTCATTATTCTTCTATATCAGTCATTTGTTTTAGCTGACATTTTCAAAGCAGATTGTCAGATTTATGCTTTTTTTTTCTTTTTTAAAGATCAGGAGATAGGAAGGGGAGAAAATAAAAATATTCAGGCAATAATATCTCAAAAAATTTGGGGGCTGACAGAAATATTTTCTTTTGCCCATAAGGGAAAAGAAATCTTGTAATTATTTTATTGGGTTACTGTAACACTTCTACACCTTAAAGCAATAATAAAATGTTATATGTTTCTTAAAAATGATTCACCAGAAACCAAATTTATAAGACTTGGAAAAAATATCAGAATAAAAGATTTCAGTACCAACTCGTTACAGCTGAATCATCTTCTAGTTTTGCTCCAAATACACATTACTCTCTCAACTCCTGTGTGCAAAGGAAATGGTATTTGCCACTTTAGGAGTAACTGGCTTTTCATGTCACCCTCCCTAATTTACTTACCTTGTAGTTTTTGAAAACATAGAAATATGTTGATATATTTGTGTAAAGAAGCTACTGCAATTGTTTCAGTGAACACGTATTAATCAGGACCATTGCTAAGATCCAAGTAACACTGAAAAATGCACAAGAGATCCCAAGTTTCAGTTTATATTCCTACCAAATCTCATTGCTGAAAGACAGTCAGATCCAATCAGAAAGTCTAAGTACTCTATACCGGCAAAAAAATGGACCAAAGGAAACTTGATCTCTTGTTAAAAATCCCAAGCCCTGTAGATGTAAAACGTAATTCAAATTCTTCCCTGTTGCAATGGCTTTTCCAGGAATGGAAATATATGAAAGACATCCTTAGCAAAGCTATTGATTAAAGATATGATGCAGAAACTGTAGTACAGCAAACTTATTTCTATCAGGTTGCCAAAGTTTTTTTTTACCTTCTATAGATATACTCTTCAATTTAATTGTAACAAGAACGTTGTTAAGCCTCTTTTTTTTTAATCTGAGTGCTTTTACTGCCACAGGCTTTTAGTGTTAACAATACCTATATGCTTGCTAAGAGAAATTAACAAAATATCACCAAAGCCCAATAAAGCAGCTGACATATATAAACCTCAGATACTGTCATTCTGAGAACACTGACAGCATTTAAATATAAAGCAGCAGACCCTGGGGTCATGATACTCACTCGACTTGTAAAATTAAAAGATTTTGACCTTGACACCAAGGTGGAATAAAGCCACTAGCCCCAGACAGTGGGATTCCCTGGGCAGCAAAGATAAATTGTGAAGCAATCAAGAGGTGTGCCAAACAGGGGAAGGAGGAAAGGACACAAGGGTTCTGAATTCATAAAGGCAGAAAAAAGATGAAGCTCAAAGAAAGCACAGAGATTTTAAAAATTGCTCTCCAAACATATTTTACAAGCAAAGTTAATTTTTGCACTCAAAGATGTACTTTTTAGCTTTAAGTTTTTCTCAGCTTTCAGATAGATTCTTTTTAAGATTTGAAATGGCATTTCTAAATGCATCAAGGTGTTGTGCTTTATAACTCAAACCATGCTGAGTGAGCACACTACATAGGAAGTAAATTGACTAAGTGTTTTGGAGAAGGATGGCCTAATAGAAATCTACTACGCAATCCTACCACTTCCATGTGAAAGCAGCAAGAAACATCTCTCCTATATTTATCACCTCTCTTGTTGGAGCTACATCATGTATCAGCTCAGCTCTTGCCACCTTCCCAGCTGTATCACTTCATTTAATATCTTTTCTTATTTCCTGTTTTTTATTTTCTAACACCCTCAGTCATAACATGGGTAGCTCCTCTTACTACCCATTTTTTTGTACTCTATGCTCTGCTTTTTCTTTTCTCTCCTTAGCCCACATGCTAGTTTGTATTTCCCCTACAGTCACCTATATTTTAAATGGTCTCCTTTCTACCTGAGAAGCAACCTTTTCAAATACTTACTCAAATTCTTGTATCTTTGGCTGGTTCTCTGTTACTAGTCTTCACTTCAGTGGGCTCCCCTCCTGCTTTGCTGCCTGACCTTAAAAAAACAATTCTTGCAGCAAAACACTGAATGTACTTGAAATATTGTAGTTCATACAGTCTGTTCAAAAACAGGGCTGCAGCACTTCAGTAAATGCAATACCTGCAATCCACCTTTGTACTGAAATTGCTTTGCTCTGCAAAATTCTCAATTCAATTCTATAACACAACATAGTCATTCCTTATTTTCTTCCAAACTCTTCCCTGACACAAATGTGTATACGAGCCTTGTGGCATGTTGAATACACAGACTCATTTTCAATTCTTAAGATATGGGGTGGGAATGAAGACAATGTGGGGAAAAAGGAGTATGAAGGGCAGCTAAAGTCCACTACAGGCAGACTCCAAAAAACATATCAGAAGAGCAAAAGGCAAGATAAAAATTAAAACCATTTATTTTCGCACTTCTTTCCCAAGTTGTAATTACCTCATTTTTAAGCCTGTGCCATAATATTTCATATTTGGGTTTGGCAAAACATACAGGGGAGCATTTCATTCTGTGCCACCGTGGATTTCTATGAATGAGAAGAAATTAGAGGTTATGTTGGTGTAACTAATCTTCATTTCTTCCGTGTGAAAATAGTTGTGAAATCAGCAGCTATCAGAAGAGGCCATGATCCTACCTCCCTTAAAAGCAAAGCAAAGAACAGCTCCTGATTGCTTTCTGTTTCCTACACCTGAGGGAGCTCCTCCTCTTCCTGCTTAACTAGTGAAGAAACGAGTGATCAAATGCAATATAACCAACAGGAATGCAGGAGTAAATGTCAACTGAATCTACAGAGACAGAAGAAAGGGGAGAAGCATTGTCATCACCAAGCAGCCCTTCTTTAGCTTACACACTTCTTGATACGTGGAAGGAAACCATTATGCTTCTTGTTCTGCTGTGTTCTATCCATCTTTCTCTTTACAACATGTTCTATACACAGGATTATGCAGTGTGTATGTCAGTTTTTATAAATCAAATCTGTTTTAGCTATTCAGGTTTTGCAACCTTACATACACTTTCAACATTGCTCAAAATAGAAGAACAATAAACTGACAACTAAACTATAGCTTCATTTCTTATAAATTGTTACATGGTGTAAATAGTAGTTGAGGAGTCTGCAATAGCTCTGGTTACCATAATCCATGGAGAGTGTCCATGATTTTCAATACCAGATTATACTTGGACACAGAATAAAAGTTTTAAATGCAACAACTTAGAACAACGAGTCAGGAAATTCTGAAAAGGGGGAATGCAGAAGAGAAACACATGTTTATGTTGACCTAAGAGCCTTAGAATAATTTCTTTGAGTTAGAAGAGCACATGACACAATGTGGGGGAAGACAAGAGGCCATGCAGTTCTAGCAGTTCAGGAACCAAGAGGAACTTTTCCCTTCCTTCAGTACATTCACCCCATACCAGGAAATCAGGCTTAACATTTATGACGTGCCAAAAGGCTAATGTTTCTGCGGAGTCACACTAACAAGTTAAAGATGCTGTGCTAGAAAGACTCAGGAATCCAGCCTTTCTTATAGTCCTGGTAAATTACTCTGAATAGTCTTGATAACTATAAATTTCCAGTTAGTTGCAAGA
The DNA here is from genome assembly GCA_013389925.1 of Aegithalos caudatus. Taxonomy (NCBI): domain Eukaryota; kingdom Metazoa; phylum Chordata; class Aves; order Passeriformes; family Aegithalidae; genus Aegithalos; species Aegithalos caudatus. Next base: position 14,034 of record WEIU01005247.1, on the reverse strand, counting down.
AAATTAATGCTTTTCTGAGGAATCAGAGTGCAATGCTAGAATTTGAAGAAAAAACAAACCAAAAAAAACCAACATTATACCAGTCATTACAGCAAAGTAAAGTATGTAGATGCAATCTCTAAAAAGCTATAGACTACAAAACATGTGCACAATCCCAATTTTGCTAATTATTTCAGTATTCCTCCATCTGAAAAACTCAGGAAGTAAAATGCATTATGTCTCAGGATGACTATATATTGAAATAAGCCATCAGTGTCTCAGACTGCTAGTCCAGTAACTTTATGATAGATAGATAAATTGATGTCATTCTAGCAAGACAGAGGTGATGAACATCAGCTCCATAACGGATGACCCTTTGCTATCAGGCCAATTACAAGAAATGCTGAACCAGTAGCACAACAGGAGCTAAGGTGTTCCAGCCATGTGAAACAACAAATCCCTTCTCTCTTCTCAGCTGGAGGAGCGCAGCTGAGGCTCATTAGCTGTTTATAAAATGAAGATTCATCAAGCAAAAGGAACCTCACTTCATCACAGGCAACTGTTTCTGTTAAAATGGAGTTGAGTGTTTTATACTGTTCAGCTGGTTCTCAGAAAATGGAAGGCAGCATCATAATGCAAACATTGTTTTGTTAAGTTCTTAATGTATCATTTTGTTCTAAAATGCATGCTTAATGCCTCAGCTTTTCTGGCCACTGAACAGTACCATATACAAGTACAACAGCAAGTAACAGTCTACTATGAAAAATCCTACAGGCAGAACTTATCAGAAGAAGTCAGTGAGGAAAAAAGCTGGTTGTATCATTATCTTTTCTGCAAGAGGCAAAGGTTTGCATTGACTATTTTATGTTTTCCAGCAAATTGACATTTAATATTTCACTAATTCTTTCTTCATCAGATAAGTTTCTTGGCAAAAAAAAAGTGATACTTTCTCATCTTTAAATATCAAAAATACATTTATTTTTTGGCTTGCAAACACTGCCGAGACACAAAATCCAACCATAGAGGGTAACACAATCTCTCTATGATTAATTATGCTTTTAATTAAATTAAAAGATTCCTCCTTACGTGACCTCCATATCAGTCCCATATGCACGTTATCTCTTCTCAGGCTTGTCTCAGAGGGCAACAGACTCCCCATTACAAAGCTATATAATTTTGCCTTTTGTTGCATTTGCCAGGAGGCTCTTTGGAATTTGATTCTTGTCCTTATTTATGAATTATAACTTCAAGAACAGTTGTTTGTATGACAAATATTCTATGAATTTGAATTTTTACTCAAACAGTTATTGTAGAAGAAAATAAATCCATTAGGTTTTTGTCTCGTACCCTATTTTTCAAGGCAAGTACAATGTGCCTTATAATTAAATTTCATGTGCCCAAAACAAACTATTGTATCTGAATACCAAATACTCTAGATATCTAATTTAAAACACAGGAAAACATCTGCATATGTATTTTATGCACAAACTTCTTGAGAGGCTGAATATTCCTGGGGGGTATCAACAAGCCAAATAAGTTTATACTGGGAGGAAAATAAAACCAAAAATAAAAATAAAAAGCAGGTATCCAGTGGATACAAAAGAAGAGACAAACTGCAGTGGCATGCAGCACTGCATACACAGCAGATTAAAAGAAAAAAAATATTGTTCATTAATTATCTTCTGCAGTAGAGGTTGAACAAAATAAACAAACCCCCAAAACTGAATTAGGCATGGTCTGATTAAAAAAGAAAAGCACATGGTGGAATATAAAAGCTGTAAGCAATGTAATGGGGTCCTTACATGAAAGCAGGTTTGAAATACAATTCTAGATAACATCCCTTTTCCTTTCTGAGCAGTCACAGCAGCAGCATTAGTTTCTTACAAGGCTGTCACAAAGCATGAGGGGCTGGAAATCAGGGCAGTGCACAATGATGAAACAGAAGATAGATTCCTGACAAGTAGCAATCTTTCAGACCTTGTCTGTGTCTGTTAAAAGAAAACAAATAGGAACAGGTCAACTCTTTCCCCCATGCACCTTAGCACAGACTCATTCACATTTAGTTTTGGCTTGACACACTTAGTTTTATCACAGGTGACTGAACTGGATTGTGGGAAATGGCATCCATCTCCCAAGAAAACCTAAAAAGCACATTATATTAGCTCTCTAGGTCAGCAAGGCACTGGCTGATGATAAATTAACCACCACAAAGTGTACTAACAGTAAAAAGGATGAGGAGTGCTCCTCCTGGCTGGCCACCACCTCGCTTTCTGGAGGGCACCCAAACCCACAGAAAATCTGCAGTCCAGCAGCACCAACACAGGCTTCCATGTGCAATGAGCAAGAGTTGGATGGTATGGATTCTTCCACAGATAGCAGTGAAGAGGCATGCAATATGACCCATTAAATTAATTTTCAAGATTGGGCACTTATTGGTTAAAAATAAGCTTGGTACCAGTATGGATGAAAGCCCTCACCAGTTTTTAATTCATCCAGGCAATTTCTGTTGGAAATAGGAGTATCAGAGTAGTAGTAAGGTCAAGCAAATGATTAATGAAGCTTTGTTAGGGTCAGAAGAATGATTCATGGCACAACAAACTCAACAGCCTAACCTCAGTTCCAGGCAAGGTTATGGAAGAGATTATCCTGAGTGCCATTACACATGCAGTACAATCAGGAGATCAAGCCCAGCCAATATGGATTTACAAATGGAAGGTCCTGTTTGACCAACCTGATCTCCTTCTATGAAAAAAAACTGACTTAATGGTTACATCTCTGTTTGAACATTGATGACTCTGATTATTTTAGGAGGCCTGGTCCAAATGTATCTTCATATACATCTCAGCTAAAAGATCTGTAGAGCAATGTCTAATTAGAAAGAAAAAAACCACAAGGCAGAAAACCCTGATACATGAAACCCAACCCTCTCTAGACAAGCCCCACCATTCAGGTAATTGTATTTACTGTTTTGGGCACTAACAAGCCCATGTGCCCCTCAAGGACAACTAAAAAATATCACAAATAGAGCACACAGTTATCACAAAATTATGCCCTAGATACAATATATGGAAAACTAATAAATTTAATAAAATTGATTCAGAAAAGCAAAAGATAAAGTACATTTCTTGTAGCTAATATTTCTCAATTTAAAAGTTAATTTTAAGATGGAATGTAAAATACCACTTCCTGGAAAAAAAGAATTTTGGTAATATAGTCAATATTTGTCATTTCAAATTCTTCTTCAGGACTTTTAATAACCTTCTTCATCCAAGCTGTCAATGCCCAGCAGCTTCCTCTGCAATGGCTATTCCTGTCCAAAGAAGTGACTCACATTTTAATCTAATGTGCTGAACAGTTGTCTAACAGAGTGGCATTTTCTCCTTACACCATTAATTACCTCTGCATTTTGACTGAAATGGGGCAAAGTCCCACTGGTGTCTTTTTCTAATATGTCTATCACTCTAGTGTGAAGATGCCACCTGCATACTGAAAATCAACATGACTGAACAACAAAGGCAAAATATCTCCTCCCTCCCCGTCATTGATTTGTTCCACTTGATGGGAGAGAGCATCTAATCAGGCATTTTCCAGGAATGACAATCACTGTTCTGCAATCCTTTTACTGGAAGAGCTGATCAGTTAGACAAGAGGTTGTGATGTTCCTGGAAACAATGGAATTTCAGCCATTCTTGAGCTCAATGCTCAAGGATTCCCCTACTTACCCTCCTGGTACTGGGAGATGTTCAGGCTAGATCCTGCCCATATTTAATATGTATATCACACAGACAGGCAGCAAGGAAGATAAGGCTTCAAGAAATGTGATTTCACCCTGTTACACATTTTTAGTTGAGGATTACTGCCATAAATCAGATCTTTTCATGGACCAGTGCAAACTGCTGTAACAGACTCTCTTACATGAACTATTTTCAAAGCTAAGAGGAAGTCAGAAAGTTCTTGTATAAAAATTTATTTTTCAGTTCAAAGGTCATTTCAATACTGAAGTGCCATCTGTTCATGCTGTATTTAAACATTTTTTTTAATCATTGCATATTTTAAAATTAACGTTATGGGAAAAAAAACTAATGCATGAATAACAGTTGAAAATACAAAATTTAAATGCTGAGATAATTTTTCAAAAATAATTATAAGGTGTTCTTTTATAGAAAAAATGTAAACTACTTTTAAATTGGATTGAAAAATGTTGTTGGTTTGGGATTTTTTAAATTCAGATATTTGACTTTTTCTACACTCGAGGAAAAAAAAATCAGTTTTCCACTGTGCTTGAGAAGATCCCAGACTGCAGTAGCAACCCATGGAAGGGAGAGACATGGATTACTCAAGCAGAACTTTAAATAAATACACATACAGAAGAATGGAAAGAAGTCATAATACTTTTTTAGCCCAGGAAAAAGTGGAAAAAGTCCACTCTGTGACTTCTTACAGCCATCTGAATATCTGATAGTAGTAACTGCAACCCAAAAGAACAAGATACAGCTTTGCAACCAGAGAAAGATGCTTTAAACATGGGCAGATGGGGAAAACAACATACCTCCTATTATTCATGAGTCCATTTCCATCCCAATGGAAAATTCTGCCAGTTTTCAAACATATAGCTTGTCTTTGGACAAACCTCTGACTTGTGTAAGCATGATTTAACATAAAAGCTAAGAAATTATGAGTTAAATATTGTTCATGTATTATCAGTAGTCAATCCTCTTTCTCCATAAGGCTTCCAGAGGCTCCCTGATGGACATAATTTCATTTGATTCTGGTCTATTTTGGCAAACAATTGAAATACTTTCTTGAAAGTCATTCTTGCCTTATAAGAATACAGTGGTAACGTACTACTGCACTAGAAGATTACTTAGAGCAAATAAAATCTAAAACTAGTTTCAAACAAAGTCTTCCCAGTCTGTTTTCCCTTTTGGTGTCAAAAGAATAGCCCTTTTTTATTTTACAACATCTCAGGCTACAGCAAATTTTCCCATTCCAACTAAAAGAAGAGCAAGTAAACACGCCACTTTTTAATGTCAGAGGTATGAAAAGAGTAGTACTAGAAAAAGTAAACATTAAGGGATTGGTTTTCTTTTTTATTTTCTTTTTTAACATCTCCCATCTGAATACCCTGTTATACAAATTGCAACGGTTTCCTCATAATTTACCTGTGAATACATTTCTGAACCTCTTTATTTATAGATTTCCCCTCAAATCTACCTGATAAGGAAACAACAACTCAAAAACACTAAAGAAAGGGGAGAAATAAATGGCTGAAGTGTAATGCATACACTTACTCTCATATACTTGTACAGTTATAGTTTGCTGTTCACCCAAGTTTTATTTCCAGCGCAAGTACCACTATTTTTAAAATTACCTCTGTCTGCTAAGACAGAAGTGACCTGGCTTCACTTCTAATATGCTCATGAAATTTCACCCAGAAGCAGCATTCAACCATAGCAGAGCCAAATTACTGAAGTTCTCATTACTTTCTAGGTGGTGCAGAGTCATGGTTGATATATGAGTCCATCACCCTCAGCATTGATTTGCAGAGCTCTCTGAATGTCTCTGAGCACTTCAGTCCCCTTAAAATATTTTTCCCTTCTCTCTACCATACATCATAAATCAAATTGTCAAATCTTATTTCAATTTCTTTGCTACATTTAAAATTTCAGCAGGTAAATCACTATGTTTCAGTTATGCATCTTCTTGCCTTTAAAAAGAAATAACAACCCAAATCATGGCAACTAAAAGAAGACTAGAGAAAGAGCTGATGCAGCCATATAAGCCTCTCATGACTGCCATAATGGCGAGTGTTAAAGAAAAATATTGCAGATATATTTTTGCTGAAGTGTATTGGTTGAGCCAAGACTTTTTTGTGTCCCGTCATAGGCATTGCTCATGTAAGCAGTCTGGGGCTGAAGGTCAATGAATCTTCCACTAAACACTTCATGCTCTCTAGCTCTCCTCTCTGAGTAGACTTACACAGAGTAATTGCATCATCTGCAGGTAAAACACACACAAAAGAAAAAGCCTCTTCTTTCTTTTAAGATACAGCATCTTAAAAAACACTGCTTTATTGTATATGTTCATTAACACAACATATTAAATCATAAAATAATTTTTTGACAAAACTATAGCATGTAAGTTCACATAATTAACTTNTAATTAACTTAGTAAAAGTTCCTTCTAACAGAAACTGCATGAGTTTAATTCTACATAAAACAAGTTAAGATGAATATTCTTCATAGGAGGTAAGGAAACTGCCCCCTTAGTATGTTTACCCAACTTGTGTGTGCCTGCACTACATCTTCAGTGGGTAATCAAATACAAGCATGCCTGTCAAAGGCCAGATGTATTCAGCTGACAAACTGCTCTACCCAAGAAGG
>WEIU01005246.1:212762-224899 GCA_013389925.1 Aegithalos caudatus | reverse complement strand
GAAAATGGAATGATCATGGAATGATGCAGGTTTGTAATTAGAGGAAGTAATTTCTTTTTTGTAGTATGCAACAGCTTCTGTGAAATCTAAATTTCTTTCACAGAACCGGCAAAAAACTGTAAAACACTTGAAGTAAATTTGTCATCTATGGCCCCAATTAACTTTATAGTATTTAAAAACCACCAAGTTTATTGTTAAATCCTGTCACCACTTATTTTTATATTTGTAGCCATTCTAGAGCTTTGTTAAAGTTATTTTTTAATTAAATATGGATGCTTAACATCCATAAGAATCCAAAATAAGAATAATTTAAAGCCCACAGGAAATTTGGAAATTTTTTAATGATTTTGATCATATTAATAATATTAATATGGTTCCATGTTTTCACATACTTTTATGCTCTGTAAAATGATGGTTTATTGGAATTGCCATAGATGACTTGCTATTCAATGCAATTTCTCTGTCAGGGTATTAAGTTTGCATATGAACTGCATTTATTTTAAATCTTTCACCCTAACGAGGCACGAGCAATAAATTTTTTTAAATGCATGTACTGTAGTTTTGTCTTGTAGTAGTCTGTCAAGGTTCATCATAAGTGTATTGTTTCTAATTTATTTGAATTAATACCTTTTAACTAGTCTGCATGCTTTTTATAGTGAAATTATATATGCATGTTTCCTTTGGTGTTGTATCTAATTATATAGTGTTCCTATTCTTGTTTTCCTCCATTAAAGCTGGTTTTCTCCGTCCTGCTGTAGGTGCAGGCAAAGGTAAAATGAAACTGCATGATTTATTAATGTGTAGATTTTGCAGTGTTGCAAATGGGGAAATTGCAGTGGTAAGGACAGAGAATCTTGTACTACCAATACAATATTTTTATACAAAGTTTAAGGTGGAAGAAAACAGTTGGGGGGGGGGGGGGTGTTTGGGTTTGTTGGGGGTTTTTTAATGNAACAGCACTTTTTCAAAGGAGATTCATTTACTGCTTGTGTGCCTTGTGCATTTTTTGTTTTAAAAAGCTATCTGCAGTCTTGTTCTCACTGGATTACTGCTACCCACTTGAACACATTTATTTCATTTGCAAGCCAACTGTGCATAGGAGACAGATGACTGACAATACCCTCTGTCTACTTCTCAGTTTGAGTATCAGATTGAATATACAGGCAAATGTCTTCCCACTGTTTTAGGTTCACAGATCTTGTGAGTGAATACTTGAGGATATTTCAGTGAGTAGAACCTGGTATCATCCATATTTGTGCATTTGGTAATACTTGGTTCCTTATGATGCAGTTTTGCGCAGTTTCAATGAATTTTGATACCTTCATTGTCAGAGGCAAAAGTTGTCTTGAGTTAGCTCAAACTCAGGAATGTCTCTCTATACAGTGGTGTCATTGAATGACAGAGGTGTCATTAACACTAATGAACACCTGTGCTTCAGATTCTCAGACCATAAACATCACAAGTCAAAATCTCTATGTGAAGTACCCAACGTTTTTTATAAACTTGGAAGAGAGAGCATAAATTGTTTTACATATAATTTCTTTTCACTTGATTGTTAGGTGTTGTGAATGATAGCAGCCATAAGAAAGAAAAATCATTCACTCAGACTGATGTAAATCAGACAATATATAAATATATGTATGCCTGCATTTGGGCATATATAGTATATATTTTATATGTATATATAAGTGTATTCTGATATCAGATGTGTTTCTGGTTAGTGTGTGAAGTTGTGGAATTATTTTGATGAAAAGTCTTTTTTACTATTTTAGTCTAGTCGTAGCTGAGAAGTCAGCACAGACTGGAACAATCAAACTGGCTTTAGTCTTGGACACGCACAGCAGAAATGTAAATTAAGTCCTTATTATTTATAGCAGACTCTAAAACTCAAGCAAGGAAAAATGGATTCTTTGTGTGAAACTGAGGTCTAATTATAGCTGTATGTGGCTATCAGAAAGCATCTTAATTCTAAGATCAGCTGGAGCAGCTCACATTTCAGAGCTGTCATCTCAGATTCTCTGAAAGCTAAGCAGATGTCTTTGTTTGGTTCCATGTTGTTTATGGTTTCAAAGTTTTCACATATTCCTGTAGCATATAGCTCTTGCAATTGCAGAGAAGACTTTGGACCTGCAAACAGCACTGAACTAAAGCTATGACATCTGTTAGGACATCTGAGTTGCTGCAGGTCTGGGATGAATGTTCTCAGTGGTTACTGCATTACCATGTTAACTGCTTTGCTACTGATCGGGAACCACGACTAAGGAAAAGGAGGATCATATTATCACAAGCACCAAATTAGTTGGTCTCATGAGTGGGTGAATTTGGAAGATAGAAGTGCTCAGCCCACTCAAAAAGTAGCTGTACCCAGCAGTGAACTTTCCTTTCTGTGTTAAGTGCAGGAGGGCCTACATGTCTATACAGTTCTTATTAATTTGGACCAAAGTCAGAACAAATTTAGATATTCGCAACCTTGTTGTGGTCTATCAAAAACATATCAGGTTTTTAATTTTGAAGGGCAGAACTTAACTGAAAAATGTAATTATCCTTTTTCTTTCAATTTGAACACAATGATCCTGGAATTTAAGCAGAGAGTAGGTCCCAGATTCAGCAAGCCTAAACTGCTGAACTGAAATTTCTGCATTTGTTGTCTTCTACTGGGTGGCTGCCTGTGAAGACCTGCAGCTTGGCCAGTCACATGCATTAGACACATGGTCCTGGAGGAATTAGAATAATTTAAACCTTAGTGAGATGTACCACTTGGGACATATTTCATTTCTAGAGTAAAACTATAAATGAAAGTGCAGATGGATCTATTGCTGTGGTAAATCTAAGGATCTTAATAGATTCAATATTTTTACCACCGCAAGCCTACATGAGTATATAATGAGATTTTAGTTAGTTATTTAGTTAGTTATTTAGTTAGCTAGTTATTTACTAGATGAAAAAGCTATTCTATTATAGTTGGTATTCCTATTTGACTTGCACTGTCATTTTTCCTTTCTAATACTGTGAATTACTTAAGTTACCTGTGAATTACTTAAAGTTGATCAAATTAATGGTACTACAAAATAGGTTTTCTTAGCGACCTCTATTCTAAATGTGTCTGAAAACTTCATATGAAAATCAGAATTTATTACACCTAAAGTTAGATATTAAGTGTGCCCTGGTATTGCCATTTATATATTGGCATCCAACCACAGGCATGAGGTAACAAAGGTGTGAGACAAATGGGGGAATTACCCAATTACATATAAAATAATTACAGTAGCAGCTGGAAAGTGACTCAAGTGGTCATAGGAGTCAAGTCTTTTCTGTCCTTTTCCATTAGAAGTTTTAAATAACTGCCCTGTAGAGGAAGAAAGAGAATTCCAATTTGACCAGTGGTAGCAATTAAAGTTGCTGGGTAAAATAAAGAGTCATAAGGGTGCATGTTTGTTGTAAGCTGAAGTATAGGGAGTCATGGCTTGGCATGTCAGCCTAATTTCACAAGCCTTCTCATTTCACTTTTTAGGTTTTTTTTTTTAATTTAGTCAACATTTCTATTTGAAAGCGAGGTCTTTTAATCTGCATGCATACAGACACTGGAAACTGGTGGTCTTGAAATGCAATTAAAATAAGTTTGTGAGATCACAGTAACCTTAATTGTAGCTAGTGCCTGCTGTCACTGGTATTCAGTCTGGTCTGTTATCATGTGAACTTCACATCTCAAGTAGTACTGACAAACTGTACTCCCTTTTGATACAGTAGTCTGTCCTCTGGGTTTAAAACTGTTCTTTTAGGGTTTTTGGCTAAATCACCAGTATATAACTCCTAACTGTAGGCTAGAAATCAGTCTCAGCTGAGTTTGTATCTCTGATCTCTTTGTTGATCATCTCAGTTTTCTTTGTTCTGTACAAAAACCAGTTCTTTAAATCATTTTTTCTGCCCACCATCTGTTTTCCTTCCCTCTTGAATCACTTCACATAATGTCTCCATGTCTTTTGCTAACAATTTCAAGCTGCTTTTACAGTCAAGTGTAGTATTTTCTCATTGCTTCTTCAGCCACTCTCCCCTGTGGACTTCTCCATTATGTATTTGTGTGATTTTTTCAGTACAGCCTGCTATGCAGAGCCACTGTTTTTACCTCTTTTAAGTTCACTGGGAAAAATGCTGATGCTTTGCATGCTAGACTAGAGGAAATTATTATTATCACTGTGCAAAAATTCCTGCAAATACCTTTTGCTTTGTAGATGTCATCCCAAATACTCATCAGTGACATATTTTTTGTGTTTCTTCTTTGGCTCCTGTGTTTCTTACACTACAGAAATACTCTTGCAATTGGCCTGAATAATCCCAGAAGTGACTAATGCCCATTTCTCACTGTCAGAAAAGGAATTCACTCCTACTGTTATACTAAAGCTTGAGTTTCATACTATGAGTGTTAAAAAAGGCAAAGGAAAATAAACTCGTTTTCTGTGTCTGACAGTCTCTGGCAGAGTCTATTACCTTTATTTTTTCTTGTGCAGGTTTGGGTTTTTATCTTTAAATTAACTTTTCTCTTTATATATGCATTTTGACTTGATTGTCTATGACATATTGTTTTGTGGTGGTTTTTTTGCCATTTGACATTAATCTTTAGATTTGTCCTTGGCACTCACCCAACATTTTTTCCTGAATATCAAGTGAATTCCTTGAAAATTCCCGAAGTTTAGTCACTTTGGGGATTATTTGATTTATTGTTCTTCTAGACTAAATCTTGAGAAAGAGTACCTATTTCATTGTTAAAATACCTTCCAATCTCATGTCCTGTCTTATTAAATTCTTTTGATTCTGCAGCCTGGCTATAACTGTTATATGTAGGAACTGTGTTCCTGAAAGGCTGAAAAATTAAATAAAACTCTACCAAAAAACTCCAGTAAAAAGGCACTGGAATTAATTTGAAAAGAAAGGAAAATTTTACTTTGAGCCTAGGCCTCTTTCTCAACAATTGGCAGATGCTTTTTTATGATACTACAGGAAAACCATACTCAGAAGTGCCAGGTAAATTTTGCATTGTATTGAGGCAGGAATGAAAAAATTTGCTGGAGGTAGACAAATAAGAGTGGGTCTGTATAAAACTTGTAGCTTACTAAAAGTCCATTCCCATGGTTTTTAGAGTGGTGGTTTTGGCAGCAGTGCTGCACAGTGTGGGGCATGGTTGCAGGTGAGAGAGCACAGTGCTCTGCTCTCCAGGACAAAGTTTCCTGCCCACCCCTCTCTCCCCCTTTTTTCCCAACTGGTGCTTGCACACACACTGGGAGATTCTGACAGCTGACAATTACACATTTTCCATTTGTGAACAGTGCTGGGGAACATATTGAAGAACTGAGAGGTTAATTATAATTAGAGGTGTGGTGATTGAGAAGACAAAGAGTCTTGGTGGATTCACTACAAGCTTGAAATGTCATAACCAATTCACCTCCAGGCTTTCCAATTCACCTGATGATCCATCAGCCATCTATGTTCTTCTGTGTGTAGTCGTGTTGCAAATATGACACATTTAACAGACTTAAGTAAAAATTGGCAGGCCTAATGGCAAATGAGATCAAGCAATAGTTCAAAAGAGGGGAATTGCAAAAATAATAATTTTGTAAAGAAATATGGTACTGAACAAATTTCCTGGTGCACCATATTCAGTGGTTAAAACCCACAGAATTTAAATCTGACCAAATACTACATATGGGTAAATCTGTACAAACAGCTATTGTTAAGAATCAGATACATCTGATAAATAGAAGCATAGATCAGTTGCTTGAAAGGAATTAGAAACTAAGATACCAAGGAAATTAGGGTAACTTTCAGAACAAACTTGATTCTTATATGCTAACATATGAACAGAAAGACTTTTACCAGATACTTTAATCTAGCAGCCAACTCTTTAATGAGAGCAGAAAGTGGAAATTGCAGATGGAAAAATACCCCACAACATAAGAGGATTTGAGCAATTACTGAATTTGCTTAGTAATTCAGAAGCTGTCCATAATCTGGAGTCTTTCACAGAAGATGAGACATCCTTCATCCCCAAGTGATCAGTCATGAGAAGGGAGAAGTTAGGGGTGATGCTGTGGCATCTGTTTGCAGGAGTAGAAAACAGATTATTGCTAACAGTTTTTTCTGTCTTTAATATTGTGACAAATATCAGTCGTATGGTTGGGCTGCTAATTAGATATCTGCCATGGAACACCAAAATCCAGGAAAATACGGCTTTAAGAAAATACAGTTTATTGAAACAAACAAAGTCATATTGCAAATACAAAACCAATTGTTTTCTTGGCACAGCAAAAATGCTGAGATGGTTATTGAAACAAACACCTGTTCCTATGTGTAAATCAGGAAGGAAGTTTATACATCCTGTCTGCAGTCTCAGACTCTGCACCCTCCTAAATTTAGAGACTGCTTTTCTTTCCTCTTGCTACCTCCAAGTGGCACAGAGAAACAGAATTGAATCCCCTTGCATTACCATAGTGTATATGGTTACATGCTGATTTCCCATAGACAGCTCTGGCTTTGGTATTTCTTAGGGTGGTTATCTTAAGAGACAACATCTTAGATAAGACAAATTTTTTTTTTCTTAGTGCTTTCGCGTATTTTGTTCAGGTGGTTTTAATAGGAAATAAATCTATTGTTTATTATTTAAATATTGTATTCCTTATTATTTTGGTTGGTGAAAGAAATTATATATAAGCACAACTTAGCTACAAAATAGATGGGGAGAAGCACAGATTGAATTGTTGAATGAGTACTTCTGGAACAAAGTTAAGAAGAAATATTTGATGCAAATATGGGGATAAAAATTCTTTTGTAAAACATTGTAATAATCAGAATACATTGTCAGAAGAAGTGATGGAATTTGCCTAATTTAGGTATTTTTAAAAATACTCAGAAACTATAGTTTTCTAGACATGGTACTCATTTCATCTATTCTGGGGACCCAAGTAAGTAATTTTCTCTGTGCATATAACTTCGAACTTTTTCCAGTTGGCCATATGGACAAAGCCAGCCTGTTAGAAGAAGAAAATAATTTAAGTGGATAAATAAATTCTCTACAGCCCCTTTTGCCTTGATAGCAGGCTTTTGCTCATTTTGTTTCCTAGTGTAGATGAAGCAATTGGAATTCTGTCATTTGTATTTACCGAGACTAGATTTCTACCTCTGAGTTTTCATGGTCCTTTGGAAAGCATTTTTAATGTTCCTAATAGAAAGGATATTTTTAGCAGGATAGAAAAGTCAGTGGCAAAGTGAGGCCTTTTCAGTTAAAACTAATTTCATACCTTTGAGGAGCATCCCCTTTGTATCTGCCCTATTAAAGCATTAGAACTATTAAAATCTGTTTTTTCATTAGTCTTAGGCAAGCAGAGACACTGAGCTATATGTCCTTTTGTAACAAGCATTACTGGAGCTAAGGTATGAGCAGAGAACTAAGGTATGAGCACAGAAGTGGCTAATTTCAGAGTGCTGAAGAGAGAAGCTCTTCTTTTCACAGGTGTGGGCATTTTGCTGTCTGTGACTAGTCCTGTTGTCTGATGGGAATGGCAGCAGTAAGGCACTCTACCTTACAAAGGGCAGATCCTTGCATTCCCATGGTTCGTGTCCTTCACACCACAGTATTGTGATATTGGCTCTCCAATATCTGATTTCTAGTTTTCCAGTCTCTAAAAGGGCCATGAATGCATAATATTAACAAAAGCTGATTTTGGGAATGTTCTGTGAAAGCAAAGCTGTCAGTACATACATACTTCAGTTTGTTTTCAAATACATGTGTATCATTTAGCTATTTCATATTTTAACAAGTGAAACTAACTGAAACCTGCATGATCTTAGAATGTGCATGTTTTATTTATTTATTACCAGGTAAGGTTTTACTGTATTAGTTAATTACTACTTTTTGATGCAAAGTGTTTTTACTCTTTATTTTTTCTTTCCTACTATCTCTGATGGTGAAGGATATTCAGAAATCCTTTTTGCAACTTCCCCAGTCATGCACACTGTCCGTCCAACATTCTATAAGGGTATTGTCTTCCTTTTATATCACTATCAATGCAATAGAGCCAAAATCCTATAAGGGTTTGCACTTGGGGCATTTGCAGTCCATTCAGTGCCACGTGCCATAAGGGGAGGAGTGTACCACCTTCATACCTCCCTTCTGTCCAACCATTTCCCATTTCCCTGACAATGTTCTCACTTTCCAGCTGTCTGCATTTTACTTTCAGATGAATAGAAATAATGTTTTTCAGAATTTTGGCAGTTAGGTGCTTTTTAAGTATTTGGCAGTTTTTGTGATACAGAGCATGCTCAGTAAAGTAATAGATTTTAAGGTATTTTGTAATACCTTAGGGTAGTAACTGCCTGGGATTAAATTCCAAAATACAGTACTTTAGTCACTAATTTCCAGTAATAGAAACAATAAAAAATGTGCTATACTTTCCCTCTATATGGTCTAAATTATCATAGTAACTTATTTTAATATTTTTTTAATGTATGAAGTCACAACTGCATATTCTGCTTTGTTTTTCTATTGTGTATTTAGTTCAACCACTTTATCCAAGGATCAGAAATGTTACAACAGCTGCTGCTGAGACCTATGCCAATATCAGTTGGGAGTATGAGGGACCAGATCATGCGAACTTTTATGTTGAATATGGTGTAGCAGGCAGTAAGAAGTCATTTCCTTAAATTCTGCTAAAGTTTTGAGATGTATTTTTAAAGATTTTTATAGTAAATGGGGTCTTATATTGACCCAGTCTTAATGATAGCTCTGAAATGTCTTAAATTATTTTTTAATTTGATCAAGAAGATCAAATAATTTTCATTTTAATAAACATCAATGTTTAGCAGGTTTTTGATGAATAGATGGAATATGAACCTTTGTTCCTTTGTATTATTTTATAAATTATTTTGAACATGAACTTCTAAAAACGTAGTTTGCATGAAGTTGTTTATCATGAAGTGATTACGTGTGTAAAAATATGATTACTTGCATTAAAATAGGATATAAGGATTTTCCTAAATTATGCCCTAAATTAATAATTCAGGAAAGAAAAAAGATTAAATAAGGTATCCTTTGTTAAATTAAACCTTAAAATAGGATATAAATCCATTTATGTACTCTTATTGCCTAAAACCAGGTTTAAAACTTTGGTAATAATTAAAACAAAGTTAGCTAATAAAAGCAAGATGCTTCTTTTCAAATACCCCATCCTTCTAAAGTTATGACTAAAGGTGACTAACCTGAAAACTGGGTAGAAATGCATATCTCTGGATATTGGCCAAAGAAATAGCTGAGACTGTCCTAGAAAAAGGATACAAGAGATTCAGATTTTGAAGTAGAACTTCTTGACCGAAATAAATATTGACTGAATCTGCAGAAGTGTCATTTAATTAAATGATTAAAATCTATTTTAATGTCTCTCATAATTACAAGTTCAATAAACATTTTTAAAAGAAATTAAATTTGTATTTCTTTAGTACAATGGAACAAATGTTTAAAGTAGCTTCATAATTACTGTATAACATATTCTTCAATATGTTGCATGCAATTTATTACTCATAATTTTCTATAATTTTATTATTTTTGAGAGAACAACTATTTTTCTCAGATGATCCATAGTTTAGTCAAGTAACTGTCAGTAGTATTTTGTCTAGAAACTTTCAGTAATACAGAGAAAATTAAAATTCCAATATGTTGTTTTCCTAAAATTTTTATAGGCAAAGAAGATTGGAAAAAAGAAATTGTAAATGGTTCTCGAAGCTTCTTTGTCTTAAAGGGTTTAACACCAGGAACAGCATATAAAGTCCGGGTTGGTGCTGAGGGCCTGTCTGGTTTTAGGAGTTCAGAGGATGTGTTTGAGACAGGTCCAGGTGAGGCATGCTGTACCAATTCTGTATCGTAGTCAGAATCGTGGTAGAACAACTGCTGAAATGCTGAACTGCTTCTAGCCAAGAGCTGTTGCAGCTAGAATCTTTGCATGTTCCTTTTATAGAGCAATGTTAAATGATTTTATAAACTCCTAAATAATGCCAGTACATCTATATGTAGATTATTAATGTTTTCATCCTTTCAATTCACTCTACTTGATTGATGTTTGTACTAGGGGCAAGATATGCCCTGCTCACACTCCATCTGTGTGCTGTGCACTGAAGATGACCTATTTCTTGCATTTCCAGTTTGTATAATTAGACGGCTGTATTTTAAATAACATCTCTTTTTATAGAGCTAAAATATTTGCATAATCAGAAATTGCAGATTCAATTTGATGTCTCATGTAATCTATTTATACCAGTGTTGACATTCCTACTTGGAAATCTCTCTTTTCTTGCTATATACTAGTTTTATATGGATTTTGATGTCACACATATATCCTGGGATTCAGTAAGGCTGTTTAAGTTCCTTATGTTCATATTGCAGTCCTATTTCTTCATAAGCAAATCAGCAATGCCTGCCGATTCCACTCAAGGAAAAGGTTCTATTGCAAGGTTTTTGTGATGTTATACTGAATACGTTGTTGCCATCACATCCCATGCCATCATCCTGTTCTGTTATTATTTTTGTCTTTGGTAGTCACTTCTGCTCATTCCAAGTATTTTGATCAGTGCATAGTTATACAGCAGTAGCCCCACCAACTCCAGAATATTATAAGAAAGTAATTTAAATATGAAAATACACTTAAACATTACGTTATAATTATCAGGCAACAACATAGATAATGGGTATGCCACTTTGAAAGTGAGCACTTTCTAAAATCATCACTTTTTGCTTTGTTTTGTTGCATTTCTGTTCACAGTTTATCATGTTGCAGGCAGGTTTGAAAACATAGTGCTGAATAACAGTGCCAGGCAAATATGTAGGGGCTAAACACAGAGCCAGAAACAGCTAGTGGTACAAAAGCCTACCTGTGAAATGTTATGCAAATACACATCTGAAGCCTAAAGGAGCAGTAAACAAGGATCAAGACTGTAATATAATTCAAAACAATCTGCATCGAAACCTTCCCAAAAGCATCTTTCTGGACAAAAAGTATTGAGCCAATTGATAAGGATTCCAGTCGTGTTGACTCATGCCCTTGTGTAGTTAAGGAAAGAAGGGACTTTAGACACTCCTTTCTGCTCCTTGATAATGGAAAGTTTCAATGTTCAGCATGGAATTATAAACATAGCCTATTTGTTACAGAAAATTCTTGTTTCACACTGCCTTCAGCTGAGGTCAGAGCTTTTATACACTGCAAAAAATGGAGGGGACAAAGAGGCAGACACTGGAATATATCCTTAATTAGCAATGAAACTTTGAATATTTCAAATATGAGGCTTTTCCCCCATTTTTTTCTGTGACAAGTTTTCCTATGGAGTGTCTTCACAGTGTACAGGGCTTATCTTTTTGGGCACTCCCAGTACGGTGTTCTGCATTGACTCCTGCATTAGTGGTTCACCATGATGCAAGGTTTTTCTGCCTGAAGCAAATAATTTGCTTAGCGTAGGCTGGAAATGTGCCATTTTTAAAGATGCACAGAGATCTAGAAACCCTTTCCTACTAGAAATGCAGTAAGTTAATACAGGAAGCTGCATAAGTATGTTTTCATCTTCCCATCTATCTTGCATATTTTTATGCACGAGTTGTTTCGCTTGATGATTTTTCTTACTACATTTAAATGCGAATTTGTTACAGTGTGTATTATACAACATTTAATGCCTTATTATGAATGCAGATGCACAAAACTCAAAACAGTTATAACCTTGATATGAAAAAAAGTTTGATTTTATTTTCATTTGTAGTTCAGAAGATTTCCTTTGTGATTTTTTTAAATTGCCACTTTTTAATGTTTATATATATATTTATGTATATTTATATGTGGCATAAAAAGTATAAATATTTAGGTATATAAACTATAATATTTCTATGACATGTAGAGACTTTTATGCAAAAATAGTTTCGATTCTTGTGCATATAAGAATTGGTTTCTAAAATATCAGAAAACATAAACAAGGGCTGAAAAATCTGATTGCATCTCCACAAACATAACCAGGCACATTTACTCACTGAATTATTTAAATGAAAATCAAATCATAGCTTTGCCTAGTAAGACCAAAAATAAGTATTTAAAGAAAGAGTTAATTTTAGCATAGTA